>JBBBWG010030787.1:0-17870 GCA_037176905.1 Azolla pinnata | reverse complement strand
GATGCAACTAACCCTAAAACAGGAACCCTAATCAAGAGAATCAACAAACACCCCCTTCTCTTGATGCCCAGAAAGATGCAACTAACCCTAAAACAGGAACCCTAATCAACCCAAAAAAAGATGCAACTAACCCTAAAACAGGAACCCTAATCACCCAAGAAAGATTCAACTAACCCTAAAACATGACAAATCCTCTCTCTCTGCGAATCCTTCGCTGAGCTGAATGAATGCATGGAAAGCTCTTTCTGATCTTCAACACAGAGAATGCGCAGATTGTTTCCTTCCCTCCCTGGCCCTTCCAATGGCTGCTGCCTCGCCCTGATCCCCGTCAGATGAACCCTAACGCCTGAGAAAGCTCCACGGCAAGAAGAAAGCAGATCTTCAAAACCCTAAATTGGAGGAAGCCCCTGTCGAGGAAACCCTAGAATCCAGCAGAAGGCCCTGACTCCGTCTTGGAGAGAAAGAATGGAGACTCTGGAGTCGGCGGATCCCTGGAAGGAACGGTCGCAAACGGAGGGGAGGCCCTGAGAACACCCGGGGAACCTGAGAAGCAAAATCGGATCGTTTGGAAACCCCTAAGAAAACCCTAGATTCGGCAGAGCCTTGCTCTCCCCTCCTTTCTTCCTGAATGTCATTCAAGCGGGTGAGGTCGCTTCCTCTCTTGCCTTCGGGGGTAGGGAAGGAGGCATCGCCATCATCGTCTCCGGGGCCTGACATGGAGGTCGAAGATGCAGCCATGGTGGGGCAATCGGAGCTGTCGATCAGAAAGACCGCTCCCTATCGATCCAGCAGCAGCATCCATGGATGCAATCGAGACGCGTTGAGCTCATCCCATGATCAATCCGCACCATCTGTTGCTCTGGATAGCAACATCATCGGCACGATCAACGGCAACAAGAATGCATCGCATAGAAGATCTGGTGGTGGAGGGTCGTTTGATGCGAGCGAGATCTCCGGTTTCCGTCGCAAGAATTCTGCTTCTTCGGCTATAGCTACTGCTGTTTGGGGCAATTCACAATGCAGTGCCCACCATGGCTCCTTGCCTTCGAAGCAGCCCTGTAGCTCCTTCCTCAGAGGACATTGCCCCCTTGGAAAACTCTGTGCCTTCCTCCATTCCTTCTCCAGCACTAAAGACATGAGGCTCATGACAACTCTCCATGGTCATGAGAAGGTAGGCTAAACTTGTCCATGCTCTTTCTTTGCTTGAAAAGTTATTGGAAACCGGTTCAGTGAATACCAAAAGAAGATAATATTCATTGCAACTTCCCGATCGACCGGATTAAACCATCATAATAACTATATAATTATGCGAATTCAATGATATTGTTCATTTTAACTTCTCAATGCACCGGATTAAACCATCATAATAAATTTATGATTTTATTCTGTATTCTATGGAAACCCAAATCGAATATCTTTGTTTAATGAGTTCTCAAGGTGGCTATGTGCAATTGTGCTGTTGTTTGTCGAGGTGCAGCCTTATTTCTATGGGAACTGAGTGTGTCCAGACATACTTGACACATAAGAGACAACAAAGGAATGAAAGCTGAATTCATATTTTTATGACATAAGATGTGAATAGCAATAACAACGTCCAATTGTAGAATGAATGCGCTAGTTCCTATCTGAGTGACTACACTGTACAGCTATAAGCCAGTGGGTGAAGTGAAAGCTAAGCCCAGAATATATTCTAAGGTGTGCTCTTAAGCAGTATGCTCTTGTACACAATTGGTGCTTGTTCACACACAGCGCTATATATTAAGGGAATTACCTATAAACCAGCTAAGTTCAGCTAATTATCGCTGTTTGTATAATGGGCATGCCAAAAAAAGTGGTAAAGTTTTGATTTTTGTGATGTTTTGGAACATGAGCTGATTAAGGAACCCAGAGAGGGGGTTTAAAACCTGATTGTGAAGTACTAACTTTAATGGAATACTGAATCTTTGAACAAATGAAGATCTTTGAACAAATGAAGATCTTTGAACAAATGAAGATCTTTGAACAAATGAAGAGGATAATTCAATTGCAGGAATTGGTTTGTACCTCAGAGTTGGTCATGTATGGGTGAGCGACAATTTTGCAACCTGTACTCCTTTTTATGTCCCTTATGGATAAAGAACACAACAAGATGCTGTAAGATAGATTCCAAACTCTAGAAACGTGGCAAAGTTTATAACTCGATGTCATGAATAAGACTTTCAGCATTCCTAAGGAATTCCACACAGAGCATTCTAGTTGAGCCCTTTGAAGTGAATCTTCTTTAGCCAGACAATAAAGTTGCCAGTTCAATGTAGAAAAGAATGTTTTTTTTGAGTAAAGCTTCTGTTTCCAAACATAGCAATCTTCCCACTTCCAGTTCTTTAGTGGTCTAAATTGTGTATGACCACTTATACAGCAAGTTTCTGCCTGTTTTTGAGCTGTCGCCCACTTAAATGTAAACTGCATGTGAAATCGAGGTCTGTTTCATGTAAGGCCTAACCAAAATAGCATTGCTACTCACTTCGCGATGGGACACACCTCAGGTAGAACTCAATGTTAATTGGAACGACCCTATGGAGCCTACCAAGACTTTAGGGTTTAGTATCATCTCTACTATTATGAGCATTAGATGGTGTCGTAGACCAAACATCAGTAGAGTTGTTGGAATTCACCAATCAGAATGTACCAAATCCGGGTTCAAGTCATTTAGCTTTATTGGTAAAATGGATTCAACAAGATGACACTGATTATTTTACTTTTTCTAGTTTCATGGTTTAGCAGGAGTAATAATAGATCAATATAATGATTGCAGATCACCAAAAAGGAAACCGAATTTTCTTTGTTGGTATGATGAAGATGAACAATGAGTATTATTATTTTCTATATCCTATTTCTCTAGTCGGAAAATTTGCCTTGGATCAGTAGAACTGCGAGAGTTCGACAAATAGCCATCCTTGTTCTGACTGATTAGCATTTTCTATATAATTAGATAGTATAACTAGGTCGTGAAAGAGGATTGGTGTTGGTGAATCGTTCATTTGCACTATTTGGATGGTTTTTGGGCAATATTTGAGAGTTTGTTACTGCACTTGTTGGTTTTCATTTCTCACTCTTTCTCTATAAAATGTGTGACTGAAGAAATTTGGATAACCACCGGAATTCGTGGCACTATTAAGGTTTGTTTATATGCTTCTCCCTGTTTGTGTAAATAGATGCATCTGAATGGCCATGAAAATATCAGAGTTCTTTACTGATTTATGTTCTATATTTTTGGACAGTAGATTTTAAGCTGAATCTATTCATTTGAGGTTATTTTTGTTTCCCAGACTGTTAGGTCTATCGTGTTGCCAGTTGGATCCAACAATATGTATACTGGAAGCCAGGACAAAACAATTAGGGTTTGGGATTGTGAGACAGGACAGGTAATTGTTAACTATGTCTTTCTCTTTTACATGCAAAGCATCTGGCAGCAGGAGGGTGTAGTATTGTATGCGAGAAGTAGGATTGATTATTGTTGAGCTATCTTGTGTTTTTATATGGGAAGCATCACTATCTCTGACCCATTTCCTTTTTCGCTATTTGTGGTGGTTATTACTTGCTAATTGGATGTATGTATATCCGAATTATACTTGTTACTTCTATGCTCTCAACATTCTCTACGTCCGACAACAATGCATGTGCGTATGTATTTGTGAGATTGTGCTTTGATTATGCTAGTTCTACCAATGTCTCAGCTAAAAATCTGAGAATTTGTTGGGGTTGGCTTTAATCCAGTGTGCAAATGTAGTCCAAATGGAGGGTGATGTTGGATGTCTATTGGCAGAATCAGGCTGGCTTTTTGTTGGACTTCCTAACGAAGTTAAGGTAGCGCACTCTTTCCATGTTTGAAATTTGGTATGGAAGTGGTGTGTAAGGGCAATTTAACTTTTTTTTTCTACCAGGCTTTGAATCTCCACACTAATTCTGAACAAAGGCTAGAGGGGCCAATCGGGCAAGTGCATGCTCTGGTTGTTTTTAATGATATGTTACTTGGTGGAGCTGAGGTTCGTCCATTCATCCATCTAGGTTTTTTGTTCTTCTATGGTTTTATTCGTTTATTTTACTTTGGGTGGTTACAATATGTTTTCTCCTCCTAACTAGATTTCTGAACCCTTGAGCTATTGTTTTAGGGCAGGTGTCCAATATTTGCATAATTTTTTTCCCTTAGAATTCGTTTTTCTTCATATCAGCTTTCGTGATTTTTGTATTTATTTATATGTTAAATTATTCAGAAATATATTGTGTATTGGTTGATATCAGGATGGAAGGATTCTAGCGTGGAGATTCAACACAATGCTTAGTATGTTTCAGCCAACGGCTACCTTAATGGGTCATGTTGGAGCTGTTGTTTCCCTTGAGGCAATGGATGGAAGGCTATACTCAGGTTCAGCTGACTTTACGATTAAGGTACTTTAATGCAGATTGAGATCTTGTGGCACGCAGTGGAATTGAGTTCATTTTTTCCTTTCTTTCACATTGTTAGGATCCCCTCACAATCAATCTCTTGTTTTTCTTTTAGCATTTTCTAAGTTTTGCTTCCTGGTTTTACTATTTTGCACTGGAAAAGGTTTGGGATTTGATCACGGGGATTTGTATGCAAACATTGCGAGCTCATTCGAATGTCGTCATGGGTCTTCTTTGCTGGAATCAGTATTTGATCTCTGGCTCACTGGATGGAACTGTCAAAGTAAGGGAAGGAGCAATCTTTCTTCTTGATGGGAAAGGCTTCTTTGTATGCTTGACACGGAAACAAGTTTCAAAAGGAATTTTTGTTTTTTTTATTTCAGGTTTGGGAAGTTAACCACAGTGGGGCTCTTCATTTATTGTACACACACCCAAAGGATGCAGGTGTCCACGAACATCTGGATGTGAGTTATATTTTTTCCTTGTGTGAAAATGTTTACATTAACAAGAGTGTTTTTCCCTGTATGCATATCAGCATCCGTATCTCTTAAATGTGTACAGAAATGGTTTTCCATCTATCCAAAGTTATTATAATCATTTAGGGATAAGGGGGTACAACACTTGAGTGGATTTATGTACTTGTTTTCTCTCAGGGTGTGCTTGCCTTTTGTGGATTCGTCGACCGACAGAACAAAGATATGTTACTATGTTCGTTGGATGACAATTCAGTACGCCTTTTAGAGCTGCCATCGTATGTATACCATATACCATATGTGCTCTCTCACTTTTCTTTTGTGACGCTAGAGTTTGTTTGTATGTGTTGGTTACTATCTTGTAACTGTTTGGTATTTTTGTGGAAAACACAGTTTCACAGAGCGGGGTGTCATGTTCTCAATGGATGAGATTCGAGCACTACAGGTTACCCCCAGTGGTCTTGTTATATCTGGTGATAGTGGTGGAAACATTAAAGTGTGGAAATGGGCACCCTAAAAACCCTACCGATCTAAACTTCAGTTCCGAAATTCTTCCAAACCCTCCGCCGAAACTCTAATCGACGTAGTTTTGTAGAGCCATGGAGTCCACCGAAATCTCAAAACGCTAATCTTTAAAATCTATGTCCCAGATGCTGGCATTTTTTGTGAGCCCTAAGCCCTAATTTGAAAACCATGTCCAAACTCTAGCATTTTCCGGAAGTCTGTTCCCCAAAGGCGCTAAAAATCTTTAACCTAAAAAACCAACGCTGAAGGCCTGATTCAAGCTCTTTATCATTTTCTGAAAGCCCTATCCTAATCCTTTTGGCCGAGGTCTAGACTTGCTACTTGGAATCCAACTCCTGAATCTAGTTTTCCTTAGCCGAATGAGAAAGGAGGAAGGAGCTCGAGAATAATGTAAAAATGTCAGAGCATGATGCTGCATCGAGTGTGGAGACATGAAGAAATTTGTATTTGTACTAACTGTAATTATTTGAATGCTTTATGTGAAAGGTCCTTGCAATGGCTTTTCACACGAAGAAGAAGGCAAAGAATGCTTTGCCGCTACTTCGAGGAGGTTTGTGTTGAAATACCATTCCTTTGGAACATTGTTGTAATACATATGTACAAATAAAAAGCATCTTGAAACGAAGCTTCAAAATATAGTCTCTTCTAGATTCTTTATGCCTTTTTATTGATAATTTGAACAGACAATGGCATTGCTATGCTGGAATGATCCATTCTATCTATCTTGTTACTGCTAAGTGAAAAATTCCAGTGTCTATTCTATATGAAGCCTCTTGTTCAACCTTGGCTCTTTCCAATTTTCAGCAGCGAAAGAAGAATGTGAGTGGGATAGATCCACTTCACAATCACATCTCATAATATCGGATTCATTCTTCAAAGCCGATGGCGAGCTTTACAGGTACTTAAAAACTGTTTTCTAAAAAGGAATGTATGGATTGAGCATAGTATCAAGCCTTATGGAAAGTGGGGATGTAAGAGGGGCATGATGGCCATAACCCTGAATGGATAGATTAAAGAAAAGAAACGCTCATGGATAGATAGACACGAATAGGGGATCTCATCACTCACTATGAAACATGTAAGAGAATCTTCTTGATTAGTTCTGCCAGTGATGTTGGTAAATACATTGGAAGCTTCTTTTTGGTGGCTTTAGGTGATTAGATAAGAAAGTTTTAGTGCCAGATTGGATTGACAATGTATGAAGTTGTAGTTTTTGGAAGTGTTGTAAGAATGCAGGAAAACTTTGTTAGTTTAAAAACACTACCATGAAGTTTGGTAGTTTTGGCTGGTCATTCAACCCTTAAAGCAGATGTTGGAAATAATGGAGATGGAACTGTGCACGATCCGTTGTAGATTTCCTGCTAGGGTTTGGGCATTGAACCAAACATTGTTGATTTTTTCCTGCTAAGGTTTCTGGGCATTGTATCTGCTAGGGTTTCAAAAATTGTGCTAGTCCATCCAGCTAGGGTTTGGGCAATTTGCACCAATACATGGTGCTGATCTTATCTTCCACTAAAAATTAACACCCAACTAATATTCTGCCAGTATTGATTTTTATTCCTAATTGCTTCCCACTAATTGATCGTAATCGATTCCCTTACCATATTCGACTAACAAAAGTTTAGAATCCAGCTACTTGATTAGCGCATCAATTTGGTATTAATCAAGTAATTTGAGCGTTAATCAACTAGTTAATTTGATGTTAATTGGCCTCGCAATCAATCACGGCACGTTAATTTTTAAAACCAAGCGTGAATTCATAATTTCTAGTTTTGGAAGGCGTTAAAACGTAATTTATAATTTTGTCAGGCATTTTTTTCTTGCAGTTTTCTTTTATCTTGCATGCACTGCTTGAGGCAATTGAGGACACAATGGGCCAAAGTTGGTAGAACAATTGGTCGATCTTTTCGGCATTAATATATTTATTACCTCTAAACTTTCACTATCAAGCTCCATGTCCTTTTTTTGGGGGAGGAAGGAAGAACTTCTCCAGACATGGATATAGGCCAAATCCCATGGTTGCCATCTTCTTGCTTGGCATGCCATTCGAAGCATCGCTTTGGTTTTTGTTTTTTTTTTCTTTTTGTGTCTATCTGGTGGAGATCAGTCACACCTTGGCATTGGGCTTTATTTGGCGATGATGCTACCGACGGAGACTGGCGAATCTGGCAGAGTCTCTGGAGATGTCTTGATACAATGCTTTCTACATTCGGCTCGTTTCATGTTCCGATCCATGACCTCTTTGATTTAGAGCCCATCTCGTCACCTGGTCGATACCACGGAAGACAAGACTCTTGACTAGATCGCATAATGCACTGGATTCCAAAACAAAGATCGATACTGAGCATCTGTGTAAGTGGATGCGTCGATCCAATGTAAGTGGCTTTTTTACTTGTGTCGCTAGGAGGGACTCTTTGGTCTCAGTCAAAGTCAGTTAATCGATCAATCTGGTATCTTTTGCAGCTGAAGATTCGGAGTCGTGGAATCGTTGGACGCAAGCATCAGTCACATGACACGTCGGTCGGCCAGTTCAATCTGGTATCTTCTGAAGCAGATGATCTGGAGCCACAGAATCTGGGGAAGCAAGCCTCAGTCAAGTCAATCGATCAGTCGATCTGGTATCTTTTGCAATAGACGGTCAGGTCTGGAGCCGTAGAATCTTTGGACGATGGCCTCTCAGTCAAGCCGGTCGGTCAATCTGGTATCTTTTGTAGCAGACGATCTGGAGCCACAGAATCTTTGGACACAAGCCTCAGTGAAGTCGATAGATCGCTCGAATCTGATAGCGTCCGTAGCGGACGATTCAGAGCCATAGAATCTTTGGACGCAAGCCTCTCAGTGAAGTCAGTCGGCCCGATTTAGCTATAGTATATTATCTGCAGTAGACATGGAGCCGCAAAATCTTTGGACTCGAGCCGCAAAATCTTTGGACTCGAGCCGCAATCAAGTTCGGTTGGTCTGGGTCAATCGGGTAAATTTCTATAGCAAGCAATCTGGAATCTTTGGACGCAAGCCTCAGTCAAGTCAATCGGTCGGTCAATCTGGTATCCTCTACAGCAGACGATCTGAAGCTGTGGAATCTTTGGACGCAAGCCTCGGTCAAAAGTCAAGTATCTTTTGCAGCAGAGGATCTGGAGCCACAGATGCAAGCCTCGGTCAAGTCAAGTATCTTCTGTAGCAAAGGATCTGGAGCCACGGATGCAAGCCTTGGTCAAGTTAGTATGTCACTCTGGTATCTTTCGGACAGCAGACACACTGGAGCCGCAGAATCATCAGACGCAAGCCTCGGGTCGAGTCAGTCGGTCAATCAATCGAATCGGGTATCTTCCGCAGGCAGGCGGGCGATCTTCCGGCCTTTTAGATCGATCGTGTTTACCATTTGATGCGATCTGCGGCTCCGATCGAGGGGCGAATCGCGCCCGAATGATCTTGTTCAGATCCGCATGTGCCATGCATGCATGCATGAACATGCATGGATGGGGCTCCTGGTGAAACATAATCTCTACAAGCAGCTGTATCTGTATCTGCATCTGCATCTGCAGCTGTATCTGTTTTTGTTTTTTTCCGGCTGGTCCCAGTGGGCCATGTTGCCCAACCTTTAGAGACACATTAATGGGCTCTTCCTCTTGGCTTGCCTTTTCCTGTTTCAAATTTTTTTTGCAATTGTACAAGTGGGTCGAATGTCGTGTATGCCTTTATGATTCGCTCCCCCCGCCCGCGACATGACATGCTCCAGCAAGAAAATGCATCATGTCATTGGGTACATAGCAAGATCTCCCCGCATCGATCGCATTGCCGTGGGGACGTTGGGCGATCTGCATACGACCCGATAGATACATGGCAAGAACTTCAGGAAAACAAATAATACAGACATCTCTATCACCGAATCGATGGCGAGGAGATCCGATAACTGGTAGTGGTCTTGTTTTGTTTTGAACTTTTCTATTTCTATTCTTATTTTTATTTTTTTTTGCAGATGATTCTGAGTTTGAGACCCAAGAGCCCAGAAGCCTGAGCTCGATTCGATGCTTGGCTCCATCTCAGAGGAGCCATGCATCGAATCGAAGCTCTCCGCTTTCCCTCTGGAGCATAAACAGAGGTGTGTATATGCATGCATTCATTGTGGGGGGGGGGGTTTCTTTTTGCAGGCAGCTCCAATCTGGAGCTTGCAGGGTTCCATAACTGCATTGCGCAGCAGAGTCTGAAGAGGGAAATTGCAAAGAGGCTTTTCTGGGCTCCAAAGGAGCTGCAAGCAAAAAAATCGGGCCTTTGAATGAGGAGCTCTGGATCGAGCAGATTCGGTCGACTGTATCTGTAGATCCACGATTGGCATGGCAATGCAAAGTAGGAGTTTCCAGCATATGGCAGAACAGGGAGAGACAGAGACCACGGGCGATGCAAATGCAGATCTGCCGACGCTAATGCAGCAGATGCAGATCTGGCGAACGCTGATGCAGATCTGCTCTGCTCTGATCTGCTCTGCTCTGATCTGATCTGGCATCCATACATGTAAGGCAAAATGCAGAGCACGGAAACGCGGGGCCATGGCAATGCGGAGAGACAGAGTCGAGCCGATGCAGATGCAGATCTGGCCATGCTTTGCTCTTCTCTGTTCTGAAATCTGGAGGTGGCAAATTTTTATTTTATTTTATTTATTCTTTTGGCCCTTATGGTTTTACACAAATGCTTCTCTTTCCCCTCTTTATCTTTTTCTTCTTCTTTTTATCTTCAAAAAACACACAAAAATTAGGTGTGGTTTGAATCCCATTCCAGAAAATTGAATAAACAGAGAGCAAATCATTAAAAAGCTTATAACCTAAGATTTAATGAAGATTACAAAGGGAAATTACAAATTAACTTCTAGTCTCACTACTAAATTGGCATTACATGATCTCTCCTCCCTCCACATATATCTATAAATACAGGAAAAAACAGATATATATTTATATATGAGGGCAAGAGAAACAATTTAAATAAACAAACAAACAAACAAACAAATAGTAAGCAAGACATCATCAATCTATGCTATATGTAAGTAATGTTCATGGGAAGTGATAAGTGTAACCACATTATGGGCTATATATTGGAAAAGTCAGTGTGTCAAGGTGTTTGATAACGGAATGCTACCACCTATGAAGAAGACTATTTAAGGAAATTGGGTTCGATATTGCCTTGAAGGGTCAGTATGATAGTTCGGAAGAAGATTCAGCTCGCATGCGTAAGTTGAGATTTCTCAGATTCTGGGAAAAAATCACCCTGTTTTTTCTCAATTGTTAATACTAAACCGCATCGAGCATTATATAGCTCCAAGATGGTTGTTTCCAACCCCCAGTGGACTTAGCTGTCTCTCTTTTTGTAAGAGAAATTTTCTAGCAATATTTTTTTAATTAGTGATAGGATATACATAATTAGTGTGCACTGTAAGGGAGACTTACTGAAAGCAAAATGTCTAATCGAATTATAAATTACATTCTAACGTCGATTAAAACCACACAAATTATACATACTCTTAACGCTTACTCTGACCTTTCCATGGAGAAACTAAACGCATGCATAATTGTTTCCATTCGCGTAACGTTAACTGATTTCATTCCTAATCGCTTCTCAGTAATCGATCCTAATCGGTTTCAAACAAGAAAATCTTGTCTCTTTTAAAAAAAAAAAACACAAAAACATTTGTTCCTTGCGTTTGAGAATTGAATGGTTTCCCTGATTTTGTACTTCGGATTTTTAATTTTTTTTCCAAATTTTGTGTGCTTTTATTTGAGTTTTTCCTTATTTTTATCCATGTTTTTTTTAATATTCTGTTTTTACTACGAAAAAGGCCCATGATGAATTAAATAGGCTGACTTTCTTTTCTCTTTCTTTTCACCTTTTTTCCGTTTCTTGTCCGGACACGTGTGAAACCGTAGCTCCAATTAATGGCTCCCCATGTAAAAACAAAAAACAAAAGAAAACCAAATATTTCCCAAAGAAAAAAAACAAAAATACACAACGAAAGGGAAGGTAAACGAAAAAAATCTAAAATCTAAAATCTATTTTAACGCCCAATGCAATCAGAAAATTGCAAATTAACGCCTAATCTTGTGCTCCACTGATAATTAACGCCCAATTAATTCCGCTCGTATGGATTTTACTCCTGATAATTTCCGGCGAATCGATCCCAATCGCTTCCCGCACTACTATATTTGATTGCCTAAAGTTAGCAATTCGAGAGTCTAATGAATTTACTAGCGTGTTAACCTGGTATTGCTCAAGTAGCTGCGCATTAATCAAGTAATTAATTTGTTGCTAATCGAACCCATAATCGATTGATTCGGTGTTAATCGATCAATCAGATGCGTCGATTTCTTAAAACTAGGCGTTAATTTGTAATTTTCCCGTTCTGGCAGATGTAATTTACGATTTCGTTAGGTGTTTTTTTATTGGTAAATTTCCCAAAGGAAAACATCACAAAACGAATGGAAGGTAAAAAAAACATGCATTACACCATCGTGTACATGCACACACACACATCAGATACCCCATCATACGCATGGATGCATGCATGGGTTCGATGGACATGATGATGATGGCATTCTCTGCATCCATGTATGCATGTCCATGTGCCCAAGTAATCAATCTTGCATGCATCTGCGGAGCATAGCGAGAATTCGAGCAGTATGATGATCGATGAGGATTTAGGCTATGGCCATAAGGTGAGTGGTCTGGGAAATTGCTTAAGTTTGCAAAGTCTGTATGTTTTATGCTGTGCAAAATCTAGGGCTTCGATTCGAGCTGTGTTTCCTTCTGCAATTCGATCTCTTCTGCTCGCGGAGAGGCATGGATATCTTATCTGGGTTTGTGGAGATCTCGCTCGAGAGCTCTTTTCCGCGTTTTGCCGAGGCCCAGCCTGAAGCCCAGATCTGCGCCCATCATCAACTCGTTGTCTGCTTGTGCTTATGTCCGCAGCAGCAAATGGCCAGATACGGAGATGTCTGGCCCCAGAGTGAATAGAATGTGGAAGGGGACAGAAACTGACTCGGAGCCTGGTAAAAAAAAAACGAAACGAAATCGAAGGCCATGGAGCTCCCCTTTCTTATTTTTTTGTTCTTCTGTACCTGGCATGGCAGATAATGGCGAGGAGCCTCAGCAGCGAGAGAATGCAGATCGCAGAAGTTTTACAGAGAGAGACATGTATAACTAACTAACTTTGATGGGAAGAAATTGTTATCTGCTTCGGAGCGAGAACCCTGCAAGAGTCTGACACACTCGCGGGTGCTTTCCAGAGAAACAACGATTGCAATACGTCAGGGGGGGCATTTCTGTCGGCAGAGGCCTCGCTCTTCTTCTGCTTCTTCTGCTTCTTCTGCTTCTTCTGCTTCTTCTGCTTCTGCTTCTGCTTCTGCTTCTGCTTCTTCTGGAGGGTAAAAACAGTAATTCCGATAAAAGTGCGCGAAGTACAAGGGGCATGTGTCTGTCTGTGTCTGCGTTGATGATGAGTCCACAACTATCCATCGATCCATGTTCATGCGCAGAAATTGAACCATACTTTTGCAGAGCTGCAAACGCAACCGAGAATGATTCGAGCATTCGAGACTCTCGGTAAATCGCCCGAAAAAAAAAAGGCAAGTGTATGCTCCAGACCAGAAGAACGGTAAAAGAATTCAGAAGCGAAACATTTGAAAACGTTAAGACATGCGAATTCGTTTTTACTGAGGAGCGAAGGGAACTGCGCGACGTTCGCAAAACGTTTGCGAGACTCTGCGTTCGTGTTTGCACAGAAAAAAAACCCAGACAGATGACGCTCTATGGACACATGCGTCGACATCCATGCACATGCATGCACATTCATGCACATGCGTGCACATGCATGCACATGCGTGCCCTTCAGGCATGTCACATATGCATGTGCGTCTGCATCCATGCGTGCGTTTCATTCTATTTCATGCATGTAAGCTATGCAGACGCATGTATGTGTCCCATGCATGCATGCATGTGTGCGTTTCATGCATGTTGATGTGCATGCATGCATGCATATGGGCGTTCCATGCATGTTGATGTGCATGCATGCGGGTGTTTCATGCATGGTGATGTGCATGCATGCATGCATGCATGTGGGTGTTTCATGCATGCTGATGTGCATGCATGCATGCATGTGTGCGTTTCGTGCATGTTGATGTGCATGCATGCATGCATGTGGGCGTTCCATGCATGTTGATGTGCATGCATGCATGCAGGCGGGTGTTTCATGCATGTGGGTGTTTCATGCATGTTGATGTGCATGCATGCGTGCATGTGTGCGCTTCATGCATGTTGATGTGCATGCATGCATGCATGTGCGTGCGTTTCATGCATGTTGATGTGCATGCGTGCGTGCGTGCGTTTCATGCATGTTGATGTGCATGCATGCGTGCGTGCGTTTCATGCATGTTGATGTGCATGCATGCATGCATTGAAGGTTGAATTTCTGCAAAATTAATGAGGAGCAGATGGACACATGCGTCGACATTCATGCACATGCATGCATATGCATGTGCTTCAGGCATGCCACATATGCATGTGCGTCGGCATCCACGCATGCGTTTCATTTTATTTCATGCATGTAAGCGATGCAGATGCACGTGCATGCATGTGCGCGTCTCATGCATGTAAGCTCCGCAGATGCACATGCATGCATGTGTGCGTCGCATGCATGTAGTCGATGCAGATGCAGATGCATGCATGTGTGCGCCTCATGCATGTAGTCGATGCAGAGGCACATGCATGCATGTGTGTGCCTCATGCATGTCGATGTCCAGTGCATGCATGCGTGCGTTTCATGCATGTTGATGTGCATATGCATGCATGTATGTGCATGCATGCATGTATGTGAAGGCTTGAATTTCGGAAAAAATTGATGAGGAGCACAAGGAGGTCATGAGTTCGAGTCCGACGCAGCCGCCGATTTTTTTAATTTCCCTCTCGATTTTTGTTTTTTTCTATTTTGTTTTCTGCTTTTTCTATTTCTAAATACAGCTAAATAAATCAAATAAATATCAAATAAATACAGCTATACATATATACATCTAATAAATACAGCAAAAAAATGTTATACACACACACATAAATATATAAATACAGCTAAATAAATAAATATATATATATATAATAAATGGAACAGGCTTTTATCCTCTTGTGTGGATCAGTTCGAAGACGAAGAAGAAGAAGAAGAAGAAGAAGAAGAAGAAGCAGAAGCAGAAGCAGAAGAAGCAGAAGAAGAAGAAGAAGAAGAAGAAGAAGCAGAAGAAGAAGCAGAAACAGAAGAAGAAGAAGAAGAAGAAGCAGAAGAAGCAGAAGCAGAAGCAGAAGCAGAAGAAGCAGAAGCAGACGAAGAAGCAGATTCAGCAGAAGCAGAAGCAGAAGCAGAAGAAGCAGAAGCAGAAGAAGAAGCAGAAGAAGAAGAAGAAGAAGATTCAGCGAGAACAGCGTTCATGGATCAGGAGATCCAGGATCGATTCCTGCCACCGCCGCCCCACTTCATCCTGAACCAGCATTTCCCCAATCTCAGCAGCGCCGCCGCCGCCGCCTACACCAACGGTTTGATGATGAATCTGGGCACGTTACCATCCCGATCGTCCGATCATGCTGCTGCTGATGCTACGCCGCGTGATGATGATGATGATGATGATGGTGATGATGATCCTGCCCTGAATCCGCCGGCTTTTGCTGCTGCCCATGACTACAGCCTGATCCATGATCCCGCAGCGGCGTCGAATGAGTTCTATCATCCGGATCACTACCCTGATCAGCGCAGCAGCCTGATGATGAGCCTTTCCTTCTCCAATGATCCGCCGGCGCTTTCGCACGATCATCACCACCATCTTCTGAGTGCGAATAATGATCAAGACATGATGCTGATCCATGCTAATCGTGGCAACAATCACGACGATGATGAGCAGGAGGAGACGGAGGAGGATCATCGTCGTCGTCATGATCATGATCATGATCATCGTCACCGGAACCTGAATAGGATTAGCCATGCTAATTACGGCTCCAATTACCTGATCCACGCTACTGCAGCCTTCGATTACAGCAGCAAATGTGCAGCTAATTACGGCAGTGCAGCTGATCATGATCACACCGCCAATGCCCTTAATCAGTTTGAGCTTCTCAGCGCTCTTAATAGCAGCAGCAGCAGCAGCAGCAGTGTTACCACTAACGCCGGTGGGATTACCGCTGCTAATGATGTGTTCATCGATCAGAATCGCAGCATGATTAGCACTAATCCTCTGCTAGCAAACCCTAGTAGCGCATGCGATTATACCCCTACCTCTACGTTTAATCATCATCACCAAGATCAGCAATTAGTGCTTAATCCAGCTGATTACAGCCATCCGATCAGCACCAATTTCCTGGACCTCTTCAACGCCAATGCTAATCATGCGGACCACATCACTGACCACAATCATGATCATGATCCTAATCCTCATCTTCCTCTCCTTAATCCTCACCCTAATCCTCACCAGAGAGCCAGCCTGCGATCTGCTAATCACAGCTTGTATGCCGATTACGTCTCATCGCCTCCGCCCATCATGACCCTCTTTGAGAGACCGAGATCCGATGATCCTTCGAGCTCCACCACTTATATTATTAGCAATAACGCTAATTACTCCAGGATCAATGATAATGAATGCACTAATTATGCTGCAATTGCTAGCAATCCTCTAATCACAACCAGCATGCATGCCAGCAGTGTCATTAGCCCCTCCGCGACATATAATTACATTAGAGCTACTGATCCTAATCACAATATTATCCGCATTAACGATGATGCCGATCTATGTAGTAGTCATGCATCGCTACATCCGATCGCTACCAGCAAAAAATCGACGCCAGGCCCCGATGATCTGCAGGAAACAGAATTATTCGGAGAAGCTCATGATCCCGACGACGAAGGTGAAGGCGGCGATGATGATGGCGATGGCAATGGCGGTGTTCATCATCATCATCATCATCATCATAAGCATCATAATAAGCAGCAGCAGGATCATCAGCACCATCATAATCATCATCAGAAGCATCATCATGGCAAAATGGGCGCCATGGCATTCAACACCAGTGCCAATGTAGCTAGTACCAGTAGTACTAGGCCAATGCCACCAACACCCAATGCTGCTGCTGCTGATCCTACTGCTAATCCTGGCGGAGGCGCTATGATTAGCTGCCCAGCTACTGCTAATACCATTATTAAGGTCCATAACAAAGGGGTTAAAGGCAAAGGCCCACCGGCCAAGAACCTCATGGCCGAGCGCAGGCGGCGGAAGAAGCTCAACGATCGCCTCTACCTGCTCCGCTCCGTGGTGCCCAAGATCTCCAAGGTAAAGCGCTACATTAATCGCTATTAATCGCCCATCTAAATCTAATCTAATCTAATCTAATCTGCCCCTGCAAACGAATCGAGACACAAAGCAGGGAAAAACAGAAAGCACATGATTCAAGGCGATCCCTTTCTCGATCCACGATGAGCTTACTAGATCTCTGCGCGACCTAGCTCTGCAAATCCTGCCCATACGTGTGATAGCTAGCTAGCTATGGGCGGTTTAGGGTTTGGGTTTTCGGGTTTAGGGTTTAGGGTTTAGGATCCTGACTTGATTGATTGATTTACGCCCAAATTTAGCGTAGCTCTAAGCTGAACCCGAGATGGCGGCTGCCATAACTCATGATTGATTTGCATCGCCCAAGTCAACGACGATCTTTGACACACGTGTGGAGAAGCTCCGTCTCTTGGGCGTCTTTGATCTTTGTCATCAAATCTTTTGGATTTTGCGTCTTCAAAATCTGGTCGATCCCTGACTTGCTTGCGATCATCATCCACGAATCTCCGAGTGGGGATGGGATCGGATCGAATCGAATCTCTCCTGCATCCGCTCTGTTCCGATCGACCCAATCGATCTCTAGGATCGTTCTGTTCCGATCGGGTCGATGCGCTGATCCCGCGGATCGATCGATCGATCGACCTATCCACATACGTCGCATCGTCTTTTGGCTTTCGATCGATGCATGTGCCGATCCGATCTCGATCTCGATCGATCGCTGCATTGCTTTTGTTTCCGGTCGCTGCATTGTTTTTTCTTTCGGATCGATGCGACGATTCGATCCAATCTTATACGTTGCAATGCCCCGATCTGATCCGATCCCGATCCCGATCCCGATCCCGATCCCGATCCCGATCCCGATCCCGATCCTGATCGCGATCTCGATCGTTTGCGATGCTGTTTTCTTGCAGATGGATCGAGCTTCCATCCTCGGGGACGCGATCGACTACCTGAAGGAGCTCCTGCAGCGGATCAACGAGCTGCACAACGAGCTGGAGGCGGCGGACGGCCACGTGGCGGCGCCGGGGTCGCCCGCGTCAGCGGCGGCGGGGCCGGGGGGCCACGTGGAGGCCTCCGATTCGCCCACGTCAGCGGCGGCGGGCGCGCGCTGCCA
>JBBBWG010030776.1:19678-34603 GCA_037176905.1 Azolla pinnata | reverse complement strand
TGTATGCATACATACATACATATTTAACTTGTGTATGCAGACATACATGCATATTTCATGTGTATGCATACATACATGCATATTTAATCGATATATACATATATACATGCATACATGAATATCTGTAGATAGATAGATACGTATGCATTTGTACATGTATATATACATGCATATTCGCCTCTATCATGCATACATGCATATATACAATTGGGTAGACCACTTGATTGTATCAATGAGTCACGAGTTCAAATCTTGTATTGATAAATATGTGCATATTCATTTATATATGTACATGTTTGATACATATTCATATATAAACGATCACATACAGGTATATTCAACTATATATGTAGACATACATGCATATTCACCTGTATATGCATGCATACATGCATATTTAGATGTAGGTACATTTCTAATGCATATTCGGCTGTATATGCATACGTATGTATATATTACACAGAAAACTCTCATATATTTATGTATATTTACATGTATATGTAAATTTATATGTATATGTAGATGTATACATGCATATCGATTTGTATATGGATAGATATATATGGATATAAAATATTTTAGATCATAATCAAGCTATATTTATTGCATATATTACATAATTGTATGTTGGACGTGGTTAGACCACTTGATTTAAGTCAAATGAGATTATGGAAAATACTTAGATTCATGCGAAGCTCCCCCTCAAGAATAAGTCATAAATAAAAATACAAATCCATGGTTTGGCAAGGTATAATCAAGGCAGAAAGTCGTTGCTTCTGAATTTATGTGTCATCATGATTCTACTCTGATCCCTGATCAGGCAAATTCTCAACTTTCTGTGTTAAATTCTCCAAGTTCAACTAAAGTAGAACCTCTTCCAAAACCATTACTTACATCTGACCAAAATAGCCTACCCATTGCTCTTAGAAAAGGAACTAGAAATTCTACTAAGCATTCACTCTATCCTCTCTCATTATGTCTCTTTCAAGAACTTCTCATTGACTCAGAGAAGCTTTCTTAGTAGTCAAAACCAGATTCCTATCCGTCGCAGTCTATCTGAGGCACTATCTAATGAATGTCAAGATGCAGGCTTTGGAGAAAAACAAGACATGGGAACTGGTCAACCTCCCAAAAGGAAAGAAACAGTAGGCTGCAGATGGGTTTATTCAGTCAAACATAAAAAAGATGGATCTCTTGAGAGATATAAAGCACGGTTAGTGGCAAAAAGGTACACAAACATCTGGAGTCGACTATTCAGAAATGTTTGTGCCAGTTGCTAAGATGAATATAGTAAGAATAATATTAGCATTAGCTGCACATTATGAATAGGATCTTAGACAATATGATGTGACAAATGCCTTTTTACATGGTGACCTAGAAGAAAGGAGAGTTTGATGCAGGAAAAGTGTACTGAAGAAAGCATTGTATGGCTTCAAACAATCTCCTAGATCATGGTTTGAAAGATTTACAAAGACTAAGATATTTATGGGATACAAGTAAAGTAGGGTAGATCCAACCTTGTTTATAAAACACTCAGCAGCAGGGAAAATTTTCATACTTGTGTATGTACATGATATTATAGCAACATGGAATAATATGGAAGAGCAAGAACATTTAGGTAAATATCTAAGCAAAGAGTTCGAATTGAAAGACCTAGGAAAATTGAATTATTTCCTTGGAATTGAAGTTGCTCACTCCAAGCATGACATCTTTGATTCTCAGTGGAAGTATATTACAAATTTGCTCAAGGAAACAGGAAAGTTGGGCTGTAAACCAGTCAACAGTCCAATTGAGCCCAATCACAAACTTGGAGATGTCAAAGGAGATCAGTGTGTGGACAAAGAAAAGTACCAAAAGTTAGTAGGAAAATTGATTTATCTATTTCATACAAGACCAGATATTGCATATGCTGTAACTGTTGTTAGTCAGTTCATGCAAAGCCCAAAAAGAACACATCTGCAGCTGTACAATGAAATGCTCTGATATCTGAATGGAAGCCCTGGCAGAGGCATCTTCTATTGAAGAGGAACTGGAATTGAAGTAGAAGCATATACAGATGCTGACCATGCAGGTTCTATCCTTGACAGACGGTCATCTTGAGGGTATTGCACGTTTATTAGTGGGAATTTAGTCACATGGCGAAGTAAGAAACAAGAAGTCCTGGCAAGATCAAGTGCAGAGACTGAGTATCAAGCAATGGCACTAGGATAAAAATCCTGTTAGAAGACCTTAAGATTCAAAGACAAGGTACTATGAGGCTCTACTGTGACATCAAAAGTGCGAGCTGCTATGGATAAAAATCCTGTTAGAAGACCCTGAGATTCAAAGGGAAGATACTATGAGGCTCTACTGTGACATCAAATCAGCAATGAACATAGCTCACAATGCTGTACAACATGATAGGACTAAACACAGAGAGGTGGGCAGATACTTTACCAAAGAGAAACTAAAGAATGGTCTGATTTGTATGACATATGGAGAATTAAGAGAAAAAGTAAATGGAGGGAACGTTTGAAACTTACCTAAATTTTCTATTTTTAGAACTGAAGGAGTTGTATAAAAGTAGGAACTTCCTACCAAGATTATATCAAGAAAGCCCATAAAACCAAAAACCAGTTTTCTGGTTTACTTACAGAAGAACTTAATAACTCTACACTACATTGGATTGTATCCAAGCTAGAAATGATTAATGCATACTCACTAGCTTGAAGGGAGTGTTGAAGACAATGACCACAAAATTTCGGAATCTAGATCCTGAAATCTAGGGATTTAGACCTGCAATTAGGGAATCTGCAACAGATAAATAATGGAGGGAATTTTTGAAATGTGTATGTCAGTTTTTATTTTAAAATTGGCTTTCATGTATTAAGGTGGTCCCTGTATACGTTTTTCTAACATTTTAAGCTTACATGTTGTAAATAAGAGAGAAATATAGTATTGACAATGGTGGGAATGGCGTCCCCTATCCTTAAGAACCTCTGCTAATTGTTCCTTTACAGTAGGGTTAGGCACACTTCGTTGTGCTTGTAAACATTTTTCCTTAGCATAGTTGTAGACAAAACGAATCAATCAAATGTGTAAAAGCTGAGCTCGCATCTGGTCTCAAGTTTCACTGGTTGCACTTAAATGTGTGGATTAATCCCTGCAAAGCAAGTGCAAATGATGCTATTTGATCACAAAAGGTTTAGGGCACCTAATAGATTCTTCTCTCACCCTTTACACATCATTCTCCAAATACAGGAAAATAAATTGAGGAAAGTTCCAGCATGGGAGGCAATAAGAGAGTATTCATGCTTTTATACTAGGATAGCTAAGAGCAACTCTATTGTACACGATAAACATATAATGGTTAGAATGGCAGGTGTCAGGGGGTGATTGGAGCTCTTGCTGGTGATTTACAGGTTATTGGCCAAAACATTTAATTCATGGAAGCACTAGAGAAATCTGTTTGTGCGAACCATCTTGGATTTATACCTCAAACATATGATCAATGACGTTGCAAATACGTGTATTTGGAGTGTAATACAGAAAATACACTGATCAAGCTACAACATATGACGTGCAGCTTTGTACAGGAGTATTTCTTGTGGGTTTCTAATTTGTGACTTGAGGTTACCTACTTGTAATTTGAATGGTTACTGGAAAAAGAGCTATTACTGGATTAAATATGTCAAAAGCGTGCTATAATAGGGGAGAATATTTGGCTGCCAGTAAATAACAGCTTTTTTTGCTAAGAAAACTTTGAGATGAAAGACTTACCCATTACCTGCCTCGACTTGAAATTTGTGAACCACTTCATGTGAACGCTACTTTGTATGACTTTTTCTACGCTCTGGATCTGCCAGTCGTGACCCTAATACCATATATAATATATGTGTATTTCAGGAAATACGATAAAATTGGCCATACCCTCTCCAACCCTAACTACATGGTCAGGCTCTTGAGCTAGCTCATGGAGATACATATCACGTCATGATATCTCTGCGTGCTGTTATGCGAGAGTTCTACCAGCAGAAAAACAGATTTAACATGGAAACAAATTCTACTGTATGTATTAGGTGTTGGATCAATAGCCAATTCTTGTTGATTAATCATTGTATTGTCATGATTCAATTTGCTAACGTAATATTTTCTATTCATTGTTGGAGGTGATCATTGTTAGAATGATTTCCCCTCTTGAATATGGTAGACAAAATTGCTGATCCATTCTACATTCTTTAGATTTGATTTGTGATAACCTGGATCAGCTCCATAGTTTCTTTAGGTAGGAAGACGTACTCTGACCATGCTTTTGTAGTATTTGGATTTCTCTTGCTATGACCTTATCTGAAATGTCTTAGTCATTCTCTATTTCGTAAGTCTACTGAGGGCCTTTTTACTTGCAGATTAGGGGATTAGCATGGCCTATTGCATTGGTGGGATTGGTTGCACAAAGTGCCAGGTAACTTTTCATGTATTAGTAGTTTGTAGAGGCAATGGCAGGGGGGTGATTGTGAGAACATTAAGTTTATAAATCAAATTTCTGCGATTGTTTGTATATAAAACAAAAGAAATGATTTAGAAGGAATAATTGTATAGAATATTGTGTGAAATTGTGAGGCCTCTCATTTTGATTTTTGTTCTGGCCACAAAAAGTTTAGCATTCTTGTCTACTTATAAATTCAATATTCTGTACAATGTGATCACCATTGTAGCTGCCACTTCTATTCCTTCCCATGTTCCTCAGCTTGAGAGATTTGTCTTTCCTCTGTTTGCGATCATAGCTCTGAATATTTTAACTATGATGGTTCAGGTTTACGGCCATCTCACAATCTTTCGCATATGATAAATGATGATAGATTTAATGATGCAGAAAATATGAACATTAAGAGAAAGGAAGAAGGGAGTGCTTTTACTTTCATCAATAGCTAAGCTACCTTGAGTAAGTCTTCAAATTTAATACTATTATCATCAAGAAGGCATATACTTCTTAGGAATCAACACAATGCTCTTCTTGCCTATCAACAAATGTCTTTGCCACCAAATGCTCTGCATAAATGAAACTAGCTATTATTCCAAGGCGTCAAGTGATAGTAGAGACATAACTTGTTACTTGCTCAAGGTCTGAAGTTAGGATCAACTTTGTTACGAAGGCTAAAAGTAATGCCAGATACTTAATTTAGTAAAGGAATGATAATACTAAATATTATTTAATGCAGTTAAGTATTGTTAATAATAAAAATATATATAAATGTGAAATTCATGCTAATAATAGTTTCAAATTTGAATTGTTATGTGTAAAAAAAAGGGGGGGATTACCACTGTAGCTGTTAAAAAAGGAGAACTGGATTGAGTGTTTTTTCGAGCGAGGCTCTCTTGTTGAAGCTGAGCCTCTATAGTTAGGTTTTTTTCCCCTCTATGCATATCAGTTGCACCCTAACCTTCATAGCTGAAAGATTCTTTTGAATTGGCCTAGTAGCTAAAGAATATTTCGTGAAACAGCCTCATAATTGAAAGCTCTCTCTTGAAACAACATTTATAATTGAAATGAAAGAACTTTACAATATCCTTCTCCAAAACAGTGGTTTTTTTCTTCTTTGCACGTTAGTTGCACATCAGCTGTCGTAGTTGAAAGTTCTTTTTTACAGTCTTCATAGTCATTTAGTTGGAGTCTTCCTCAAGTTAGAGTTCTTGCTCTCTGAATTAAGGATATGACACCACCCACTAGGATCAAGATACTATTCCTAAGAGAAAAGTCGTCCCGGACCTGCTATTCTATTTGATATCGATTAGTTTACTCATGTTTTTGTATATCTAGTCTTTTTAACACATTATTATTACTGTAAGAAGACATTATAAGACAATAATGAAATTAATCAATAAAACAACATTATATATGAATAGTTGTTAAGGTTAACTGAAAGTCGAATTCCATGTCACGTTAATACCTGTAGATATCTATAACTACCCGATTATAGAGATGGATTATTCCATCCTAGATAATGCATTGCCATGATTCTAGACTTATTCATCTGCATGAAGCACCAATATATAAAATAATCCCACAAAGAATGGAGCCTAACACAAGTGGTAGCTACACCAACCACCCGCTCTGTTCCATGTGGGATATGGCCTGATGAAGGAACACCTTCAAGGAAACGCACAGAGGTGTTACCTCTGGTTATGTGATGGATCCTTAGTCTCCTTGTCGGTACAATGTTGTCCAATCCCCTTAGAATTAGTAGGGGAGGGGCATGCCCTTAGAATTAGGGAGGGGAGGGTCCCTTTTTAATATCAATTATATGGATCATCATTACTGGTGTTATAATTGTCATAACCTTCGTGGCGAGGTTTACCTAATGAATGCATTATAGCATCACAACTAATCGAAAAGAAACCATTAGTCAATCAGTATATAATTAGAGTTTGAAATCTAGAAAATAATAGTTAGAATGGTTGTCTAACCACTTAACCACTTTAGAGTTCTAATAATTCTAAAAGATATAACAATATTATAAGGTTAAAGAGAAAGAGAATATGAAGGGTCAAAGTAGGAGATTGAGGATTATAAACTTATAACTTAGAAGGATTAGGGTTCAAATAGTTTTAAAATAATATGTTATTACTTATTATATTAGAGTCGTCTATAATCATGTAAGCATGCATTGGAAAGATATTGTTAAGAATTATAGAAATTGGATACTTGAGCTAGGAGTTATGACGTAATTAAGTTATTGAAGATATTGGTCAGAGTCCCTCACAATCTGTTATTAATAATGTCGATCTGCCCCCGCTAGAGACCCTAGGTCCCCTCTAAACAGGAAAGGAATCCGCTTTTTTTCTAGTTGCTTTTTTTTTTTCTTTTATTAGTTTGCTTTTTTTTTCTCCTATTATAGCCTCTTTTTTTCTTTTCTTGCTTTTGTTTCTTGTGTCTTTTGTTTTGTCTTCCTACTATTAATATATCTATTCACGTGCATCAATTTATGGCATACATGCATATGCTCATTTCTCATCGATACATGCATTAGTTTTTATTTTATTTTCTCATAAAAATAAGAAAATAAAGAGGAAAAACTGAAAAATTGTAAAATTTGGGAATAAATTAGATATTACATAATATAAGCCTATGATCAAGTATGAGATACCTAACAGTACAAGGGAGATGTTTGAGGGAGCCACTATTGAGGGATGATATTCAGAAAACAAGATTGTAGGAAAGAGGAGAGGAAAGGCTGATTTTGATGTACCAAACAGCTCGAGTTAGTACACAAGGAAAAAGCTATATGGATCTGTAAGCTCTTATAATACCATGTAAGTCACAAAAGGACTTAGATTTCATAGATGTAAACTCACCTCCATTATCTGCTCTAAGATATTTTAGTTTTGTCCCTTTTTGGGTAGGCACAAATGTATGAAAAGATTTAAATGCATCAAATGCATCGCTTTTGTGTTTCCACAAGTATACCCAAATCTTCCTAGAATACTCATGGACAAAAGAAATAAAATATGTACCACCTCCCAAAGATTTTATGAGCATGCTACATACATTAGAATGCACGAAATCTAGCACATTTGGTTTACGAGAGAGACGCCAGAATAATAAGAATTTCTCACAGCCAAATTGACAATCATTACAAACATCAAGCTTTGATCCTTTCACGTCAAGTCTTTTTGGAGTAGAAAGGACTTCAAGTCCATGTTTGGCGCACATGTCCTAGTCTCTTATGCCAAACCTCTAAACGAAAGCCGAATTCAACAATAGCAAGAAACTTTCAAGGTAAAACTTTGCATTGCAAACATTACAGCGTGCCCTTTTTGCAGCCCCTCACAATAATCATAGATACTTTCCTAAGTTTCTTCCCACAGTTAGCAAACTACTCTTAATGCCAGGGCATACATAATATCTTCGAGTAGGAGCTCTTGGCCATTGTTCAAAGACAAGCGTATGGTGCCAATACCATAAATATTACAAGCATTATTGTTACCAACTTTGCCATTATTGCCTACATCAAAAGTGATAAAACACTCCAAACATGGAGTCACATGTCTGTATCAATCTATCATTGATTGAAGATAAAAATGAATAACGTCTATTTTTGTGATTTGCTTGTCTTGAACATGAGCTTCAAAGGCATCACTTGTAATACAAAGTGCATCACCATCTTCATCGAATAGGTCTTCAATGATAACATTTGAAGTCATATTAACTTTCTTTGTTACATCAAACTTATCATTTTTGTTTTTCTTCTCTCTTGCGCTCTTCTTCGTTTCTAGTTCCATCTTAAAATATCTACAATCAGGTTTCTTATGACTTTTGCGGGCACACTGATAGCATGTGATGTCTTGTTGCTTTCCTTTCCCATTACTCTTACTTTTGTTTCTTTGTCTTACATTTGGGTTCATGCTATCATATCTCCTCCTGATATTGTATGCTGAACCACAACCTTCTCCGCTAGATTTTCTCTTGATCTCTTCATCGAGAATAGAACCTGGCACACCATCGAGGGTCAAATTGGGGCTATTAGACAGTGAAACAACTAATGTTTCCAAAGAATCAGGTACAGTCATAAGTAAGACAACTTTGAGCTTGCCATCAAAATCTGGTAGTCTTGAATCTTGTAGTTGGGAGAGACTACCTATGAATAAAAGATAGATGCTTTATTACACCTTTTGGCTCATCAAATCTCATAATGACAAGTGTTCTCGTCAAATGCACCTGATTCATAGGAGTAATATTCTCGTAAGTTGTTTTCAGTTTCTGTCACACTTGATGAGCAGTTAGTCAAGCGCTTTATATCTACAAGAATCTTACAGAAACGACCATTTTAATATATGTAATGGCTTTCTTATTCAGAGTGTTCCAAGCATAATATTCCATGCTCTCTAGTTTCTTTTCTACCAAGGGAATCTTCACAATCTCTCAGAAAGAGGATGCCCTGCATACACTCTTTCCACAATTCGAAACCTTTTCCAAATCTCTTGATCTCAAAGAGGTTTTTCACTTAAGTTGAAGTAAAGGCCATTGTTCCCAAATTCTATGATAGTATTTTTTTAGAAATTGGGCAGAATAAAAATAGGAAAGATTCTGAAAGAATTGAAAGAAGCTGAAGAGTTTTCTGCTGATTCTGAATTTGAATAACCTCAACAGAAAAGCAGAAGAAAGAAACTTGGCTTTGATACCAGTTTAAGGATAAGAGAGATGTTCAGAAAAGAGGACTGTAGGAGAGAGGAGAGGAGGGGCTGATTTTGGTGTACCTAATCGCTTGAGTTGGTAGTAGGTACACAAGGAAACGTTGTTATACTAGCTAACCATGGAAAGGGTGTGTTCACATTACAAAAGGAGGTGTCCTCATAATCACCTAATTTGTGAACTACAGGCCTTTACACCTAACATCTGAAGATGTCCAAGGCATACAAGGTAACCAGTGTACTTATTGAATATATAGTTGAGTCTACTACCATGTTTCAACTAGGTGGATGGGACTTCCAATTATGCAAGTTGCCAATCGAGTAGATGGCAAGTTATTTCAAATGGTCACAAATTGTTTGCACTATTCTTAAAGGGAGAGGGAAGCACAACTATGTACTTGATAATGGACCAAAGGAAAGTGATCCAAAGTTTTATGCATGACATGAAGTAGACTTTCTACTCATGACAGATCTTGAAGTCAATCACACCAAAATCAATGATATGTGTGACTCTCCACTGCAAAATAGAGAGACTCACACGTCTCATGGACTTCCTGTCAAATATTTTTGCAATGGAAGTGTAACGTGTCATTGATTTTTGGTGTCATTGAGTTCTAGAACCATGCCGTGAATAGAGATTCTTCTCCATGCCAATAGAGAACTTCAGATTACTTTTGTTTGCTCCATTACCATGAATATGGTTGGGTTTCCCCCTTCAAGAAAAGCGTCGAAAATTTATGGCCATTTTCAATAGCTTTTGTCAAGTAGCCGATCGATAGCTTAAATAGCTGGTAAGTTCCTCTCAGTTAAGTGAAACATGGTAATAGTCTAAACTATATGTTACACAGGTACATTGGTTACATTGGACCTCAAATATCATTAGGCAACAAGATTAGAAGCTTGATGGATGATGTATAAAGATTCGAGCTCTGAAGACTGATGTCTAGAAAGAAAAATAGCGATGAAGGCCATTTTAAAGAAGGATATTTCATTAAAGGCCTTTGAACTATTAAGACTGCTTCAGAAGAAATCTTTCAACTATGAAGACTATGTCAGATGAGATTTTAGCTATGAAGACTAGTTTAGAATAAATCTTTGAGCTATGAAGACTGATGTGTAGAGCAGAAAAAAATTTAGTTATGAAGGGTATTTCAAAGAAGGATATTAGAGAAAAGGTTTTTCAATTCTGATGTTTTTTTCAGAAAAAGATAATTTAGGGAAAGATCTTCTAGCTACAAAGGTTGTTTAGGAAATTGTGTTGTGGCTTATGAAGGAGCTCGCAAATAGGTTCTTGTCTTTACTTCATTTGGAGATATTACTTCATTTAATGTGGGTCTTTTGTCCTTACCGAAGATCTGAGTACACACTTGATCAAAGTTAGTATTAACACTCACAATGAAGTAATAAACTCAAATCTTTCTCAGTGGGTGTCTTCAAGATGGCCACACACATTGCTGTAATTTTATTGTAATGATCTTATTCATATCTTATTCATAACTTCAGAGTATTCTGTTATAGCCTTGGAATGCAGGACTCCTGGAGCCCACTGAAAATTTTGGGTATTGCAAGTATTGTGAATGCCATTGGGGATATTTTGCTTTGCACTTTTTTCAAGTTTGGGCTTGCTGGTGCTGCTTGGGCTACAACATTGTCTCAGGTACCCACCATTTCAATAGAGAATGAAATTAAAACAATCCTGTCCTTATTATGAGATGTTTCAAGCAAACGTCCATTTGATTATGCAGTATATTGGTGGATTCCTGATGCTGCAGTCTCTTTACGTGAAAGGTTACAACCCCTTAGCCTTTTGCGTACCGTCAATTGATGAGTTCTGGTTAATGATAAAGCTTGCTGGCCCTGTTGTACTGACAATGCTTTCAAAGGTTAGTCATACTGCTGTTGAACTTGTGCGTTTGGGTTAAATTTTTCTATTGAGTTCCTGAAAACATGATTAAAAAAGAGAAAACTGATCATCCTCAATGCAAAATAGAAATAAATTATTAAAAGTTCATACTTCATTGTTGTCAATGATCTCTATCATCCTATACTAATAAGGTCTGTCATCATTAACTGCAATATGCATTGAGTCGTTACAAATTTAAGAGGACGTGCTTCTGCAGCTCACCTGGAATGCATATAACATCTATGGACTTCACATGTCAAATATTCTTCTAAGTGCTTCCGCTGTTCCCAAATAGTCAGTACAGCAATTTTCTGCACTATATAACAGATATTTGGATTTTCAGGTTTCCTTTTATACATTTGTTACTTACCTCACAACATCATTGGGAACTCTTGCATTGGCTGGACATCAGGTATATGGAAAAATGTGTTCTTGAGTGTAAGAATCTTTGAAGGACGATATTCACTTTATTTTCTGAATTCAGGTTATGGTGGGATTATATACAGCAGTCTCAGTGCCTGCAGAGTCCCTGTCTCAAACAGCCCAATCTTTTATGCCAGCTCTTATTCAGGGACCTAATCCAAAGTTGCGGAAGGTTTGCTTAATATTCTTTTTCGTCAATAGTGTGATGCATTGTGGTGTATCTTAATATTTCCTATCTTTGCAAATAGCTTCTATTTTGTCCTCGCACATAAAAGCAGAAACTCTTATATGTGAATTAAATATAACTTCACACTTCTAGGGGTATGAAAATGAACCGCTTACATATGTATCATTAATTTTCGGATGCAAGATTGGAGTATGAAAAAGTTGTTGAAGTGGGAGGATGATTTATTCTCATTCTCTTTTATTTGCCATCACTTTTATTCCTAAATTTTTTGCTCAGCAATTGAAGCTAAAGGATATAACAAGAAGAAAAAGAATGGGGTTGAAGCTTAAAGGATATAAGATGGATTGGTTCCACCTTAATTGAATATGCGACCTCTGAGTCTGTTCCAGAGCACATTTGGCACATGCGAAATAAGTTTTTATGAGAGGCCCAGTATCGAGCATAGGGACATGCCGGAGGTTTAGATCTGCGATTTTTGTTAGAACTTCAAAACTTCAAATGTAAGAAGGGAACTCATCTGAAGCCATCCGCCATAGTCCTGAAGCAGAACATGGAGAGAAAAAGATAGTATATTATGCATATGGAGAAGAGAGTAAATATATCTAAAGGAACTTGGACAGTAGAAGTGCAGGCTGAGTATATGAATTTTAGGATTTTTCTGTAGAAGCCTGTGATTTGGCTGATTTGAACATCTCCTACATATAGAAGTTTCCAAGCCAGATACCCAGGAAGAATTAATGAAATAACATCTAGCGTCCGTGCAAGAGAACAACTTTTCTAATTGGAGGCATATGAAAATGTTTCTATATGCCATTCAGTCGGACTATTTTCTGGAAAGAATTTATTGGTTGCAATTTGATTTTGGATGTAAATGAACCTCTTGCATCAGGAAACTTCTAAGGTTGATTCAATTTCCTGTAAGTTGCAATGTAACTAACAAAAAATCAGATGACAATATGATACTGTTATGCTAATGTAGGCACGATTTCTCCTCAAGTCACTATTGGTAGTTGGCATTTTCAATGCATTGATACTTGGAATTGTAACGATATGCATCCCGTGGATGTGCCCTCAACTTTTCACCAAAGATATAGCAGTAATTGGACAAGTAAAATTTCAGATATATAGATTTTCCATTGATTTTCTCAATAGATATGGTACACAAACGTTTATGTCAAAAGTTTTCTTTTTCCGCTAGATGCGAATGATTGCCATCCCACTACTCTTTGGCCAACTGATCACTCATCCTCTTCTTGCACTTGAAGGGACACTGCTGGTAATATGTACATAATATATGTCTCACCCTTAACGGTACTTCTCTGTTGTGCATTCACAAGATGTTTGGAAGTTTTACAGGCTGTACGAGATCTTCAATTTCTAAGCCTGAGCATGGTTTCTTGTTTTACTATGGCATCAAGCATGTTGGTGGTAAGGGGCAGTTATATTTCTCGTTTATGCTTAGTTTCCTGCATCCATGGTAAAAGTTCCTCCACGTTTAAAATTTGGCAAACGCATGCAGATTTCAAAGATGCTTGGCTTTGGCCTCCAAGGTTACTGGTGGACTATGGTTTGCTTTCAGTTGGTAAGTTCATTTATGTCAGAAAGATGATGGTAATGACAGGTTGATCATCTATGTGCACCGAAATTTGTTCTAGTGTGTCATTTTTAGCTTGCAAGCCATGTTCCATCTTCTGAAACTCCGGATTTTTTTTGTAGATTCGCTTCGTCATGGCTTCCTCACGGTTATCCTCGGAAAAGAGTATCTTAAGTAATGACTTCTGAACATATGTTACTCGCAGCATCTAAAGTTTGAAATGCGTCAATTCATGGCATCTCGTTCCAACTTGTAGTATAACATCTTATTATCTTGCAACGGTTCATGGCCAAGTGTATCGAAATCATTTTTCTTATGAGTGGATGAGATCCTCCTATCAAATGAAAAATTGTATTTTTGCGAAGGGTTTGTCCTCACCAAAATATTTCATTTCACGTTCTAGTTGCCCAATCAATTAAGGCTATTCAAAGTGACGGAAGTATTGATGAGGGAACTAGGTTGTTTCATGATGAAGGTTTATGTCACAGGCTTGAGAATGTGATATATATACTCTTTAAGATTATGATCCTGACATACACTAACTTGAAAAATGTTGTCGGATTGAGTAGGGCTCTTGATATAAATGGCATCTTTGTCTCTATGGGAGGAATAGAAGAGATAGATGGTATTAAGATAGATAAGTATAATCTGTGGAATCGTAGAGTTGTACAACTCTGTAGTGGTATGGCTCATAAGACACAGTCGTACTCACACTCGCACTCGCTAGAAAACACAAGGCACAAGTACGTAAAGAAGAGCTCTATTACATATAAGATCTGACATATTTACAATCAGCCTCTTGTGAGGTACCTTTCCATAGTATGGCTTCAGCCAAAATCCATTCGCCCATCGAGGTAACACCACTCTTGAGAGTGTTCCTAGTTTGTATGTGTTGTTTTCTCCCTTGAGAATCTAGTGCTAATGCAACCGTAGTTTGCCTAGCACGAGTCCGGAGGGAGACTTGAATAATAGAACAGCTTTCTCTTTGTCAAATCTTTGCTCGTTCCTTTTCCAATGAAGGTTGCTCATGTTTCAAGGCATCTGTATCTACACCATATATACTTGTATAAACATTTCATCGTGGATATTGTCGTGTTTTAATAGAGAGCCTTTGCTTCCACCCACTTTGTGTAGTAATCCACGGTGATGAGTATATATTTGTTTCATGTTTGGGTTGCCACAGGTTTGAATGGGCCCATCAAGTCCAGGTCCCTCTTCTGAAATGGTTCGTTCTAGTAAGAGGGCGGATCGATGGGACATCCTTACCAACTCCCGTCCGTTGGCAAACATCGCATTCCTTTGTGAGTAGGTGTGTATGTCGCATCACCGTTGGTGCCCATAAGCCACTTTGCCAAACCTCCCTAACTTTGAACTCTCCTCCTGCATAGTGCTCCCCTGCCACTCTAGCATGACATTCCATCAAGACATCCTCCTGTTCGTCCTTTTTTACTACGTGCCGCCATACCCTATCGACAGACTTACAAGTTGTCGTTGATTAGATTGGAAAGCTCAGGTGCTTACACCTAGCCTTTGCCTTTTTGCTTTGGACATCCCTTCTAGCAAGATTTTGTGGCTTAAAAATACACCATATCAATTAGGCACATGTCGGCATTGTCTTTGGCACTCGGTTCCAGTGTAATTGCCAGTACA
>JBBBWG010030776.1:2409-19578 GCA_037176905.1 Azolla pinnata | reverse complement strand
CAAGTAGTGACGGAACTTCATCACATTGTAAATCATTCCAAGTGCCTCCCATTCCATAGTGAAATAATTCTTTTTTCGCCTTGGACAATCTTCTACTTGCATAGTAGACTGGTTGGTACATTTATATTAGCATGCTATCGATTGCGATGTCCGATGCGTCCACACACACATGGAACTTTCTTTTCTAGTTTGGGGGTTGGACAACCAAAATGCGTGATATAAGCACTTTTAAGGTTCCAAATGCCTTCTCTTCTACCTCAGTCCATGTAAACGGTTCCTTGTGTACTCCTACATGGAGGCAAGGTGCCTATATCCCCTTTGATCGGTCAATTGGTTTTTTGGGGGACCATTAAACACGCCTTATTTTTGAAGTTTTTTTAATGGCTTTTGGGAAAAATAAATAAACGAAAAAAAAACAAAAAAAGGGTTCTCTTTTTAGAGAAAAAAATGGTTCCCTTTTGAGAAAAAAACAGAATTACTTTTTAGAAAAACAAATGTTAACATTTTAAAGTGAGTTTACTCTCTTAGGAATAATTCAGTGTGAGTTTCGTAAGGGGTTTACCCATGTGAGTTTACCTCATATGGGTTGGGGTTTAGTCGTATGGGTTTATCTCATTTTTATGAGTGGTTTATCCATGTGGGTTTACCTCAAATGGGTTGGGGTTTAGTTGTATGGGTTTATCTCATTTTTATGAGTGGCTTATCCATGTGGGTTTACTCTCTTCCTTTTGGGTTTAGCCACATGGGTTTTTGTATCAATTTATGTGCAAATGGGTTTAGAGTTTGATGCAATGTCCAAAGTGTAGTGGTCATGGCATAATAGGAAAGAAATCCTCCAACGAGCAACCTTTTTCTAATTATCTATCCTCGTTTCTCATAGGGAAGAAGTTACTAGTGGTCCCACATTTTTGTTGTTGCATGCTAATATGTCTAGGCTAGATCCATGTTTCTATCATCATAGATCAAGCTAAAAGCTAGTGCCAAACCGGTTAGTATCGGCTCAACCCTAATTATGTTAAGAAAGTCAAAGAAGAAATCAACAAGTTACTTGACGCCAACTTAATAAGACTAGTTAAAAATGCAACTTGGCTTAGCCCCATCGTTGTGGTACCAAAAAAGAAAGGAAAAATTTGAGTATGCATTGATTATCGCAAACTAAATGTACAGATTGTGCATGACCCCTTTCCCTTGCCTTTCACGGATACAATTTTGGATATAGTAGTGGGACATGAACTTTACAATTTCTTAGATGGCTTTTATCATGAGTATCAATAAAAGATAGCTTATATGTATATTCGAACACTACGACCTATAAATATACAACTTAAATATTATCTATTAACTTACGACCTATAACTACTTTAATTAATTGTAATGATATTATATTTTAATATTTGATAATATCTTAAGGAATAGACATATTAACATTATCTTAAACGACTTGTATATCTGCTAACATCATAAGTTCTCAGAGCCACCAATTGGCAATCATGCATGCAAGCCACCACTACAAGGTATTGGCCCATGTACCGCAACGGTTTATCGTGACCTAAACGTGATGTGCTTAAGTCGCGATAAGAATTTTGATGCGAGCGTGACGTGCATTTGACGCGTAGTTTACCGCGACCTTATTGTGTCTTTTACCACAACGTAGATATGATCTTTGCCATGAACCTGTTGCAAAATGTTTTTAGAAAAATGTTAAATTTACCGCATCATAGACGCGACCATACTACATATGTGCTACAACATTTATGGCCTTACTACACATTTGTTGCAATTTTGTGTCACAGGCAAGATTTGACAAACCCATGACCTCATTTGGCATAATTAAGTGGTCTAACCGATTGGTCAAACATATAATTATGTAATATAAAGAATAATATGTATAATAAATATTTCTATATTATGATCTAAAATATTTGCATATACAAATGAATATGCGACGTTATTACATATTTGTTGCAGCATAAACGTGAGCCTACTATACATTTGCTACAATTTCGTGTCACAAATAAAGATTTAAACCTATGACCTCATTCGATACAATCAAGTGATCTAACTAATCGGTCAAACATAATAATAGTATATATAATAAATAAGTCTTTTTTATGATCCAAAATGTATGCATATATAGATGAATATGCATGTATACATGTATATTTATATGAATACACATGTATGTATGCATATATAGGTGAATATGCATCATACATATACATAAACACGTAAAAATGCATGTGTGCATGTATATAACCATATACAAGTGAATATTCATGCATGCATGCATATTCTGCTGTATGTGCATGTATGTTATGCATATAGGTGAATATGCATGTGTGTATGCATATACAGATGAATATGCATCACACATGTACATATCTAGAAGAATATGCACGTATCTATGCATATACAGATGAATATGCATGCACGCATGTGTATTGAGGTGAATATGCATGTATTTATGCATATATAGGTTGATACACATGTATGTATGCATTTACAAATGAATATGCATCTATCTATCCATATATCGGTGAAGATGAATGTATGTATTCATATAGAGATTAATATTCATATATCTATCAATATATAGGTGAATATCCATGTATGTATGCATATATAGATGAATAAATATGTACAAGAAGAGATATACATGTAAGTAATTAGTGAAAATATCCCACATTATTAGTCTTACATAAGTCTCTTGTATAAATAGGTAGCGAGGGCTCGAGTTTCTCATTCATCTTCAAAGTTCTAATACTTTTTAACTTCTAAAATGAAAAAGTTTCTAAAATGTATATTTTTCTCAAACTTGAGAACAAAAAAGAATATATAAAAATAAATTAAATGGAAATATAATATCTCAAATATTATATAAAAAAATTGAATATTATTTTATTTTTTAAGACTTAATTAATAATCTTTTAAATATTTTTTCTTCTTAATTTACCACGGGAATAGACATGCACTTATAACACGTTTACCACAACGTTAACAATGCAGTTTATTGCGAGCTTATTGCAAGCGTTGCCACGACTATAGACGTGAGCAAAACATGTAGTAAATTTGCGACTACTGTTGTGGTAAACTTGAAGAAAATTTTTTATGGTCCTTGACGCGACATAACCGCAACCTAAAATGCAAAAAAACATATGAAATCTTGTGACTACAGTCATGTCAAACACCTTGCATTGCACATAGCAATCATGCATGATATCCATGTGGTGAGCATACATGAGCCTTAGAACTATATAAAAACCGACATGGTCTCAGTACTATACCATTTTGGTTCAACGCCAATATTCGACACCCTGTACTCCAAGTCTCCTAGTAATATATATCTTGTCTTCTTGGTCTTATCTCGTTTTCGTCTTGTTGTATTCGTGTCTTCCAAGTCCATCATTGTTGACAAGTTTCCACCTTCTTGTTTGCAACATTCCTTAGGATGAACTAACATTAATGGACTTATTCTGATATGGCTTGTGTAATGATATGAAAGACTTGCTCCTAAACTTTCGTGGAGAGCCTAAGTCACTTACAGAAGCAATTAGTAGAGTTGTATGATGTGATAATCGACTATTTGAATGAGGTTCAAAATGATAACTACTCTTGCGGTCAAGGGAAGACCAAACATATGTTTCAATGGTAATAACACCACCTTCAAATTTTATTCAAACAGTCAATGATGGTCTTACTCCGAGCGAAATTGATGCAACACATCGTTGAGGGCCTTATATCTAATGTTGAGAAGCAATGACATTGGGCCAACCCATTGTGTTTGTATTGTGGTGGACTAGGTCACATAGCAATTACTTCTCTACACAAGCCGAAACAACAAGTCAACCAAGTAAATGCCCATAAACTTGAATAAAGTCATATAATTCAAGTTAACAATCCTAGTTCTTTTATTAATTCTTATTAGTCCAATAACTTTGACACTTTGAGTCAATTAGATGAGTTCTCAACTGAGTAAGGCTATCTAAACTTAGAGCCATTTGGTTGGACATCCCAAAATACCTAGAACTTGTTCCAAGTATTGATTCGATTCTATCCAATAGAGTCAGTAGAGTTTTTGCTGCAAATGTTGACCATATTAAATCTAATGGTCATCAAGCCTTAGCCTCTGTTCTTTTAGATTCAGGAGCCAACTCTTGTTTCATGGACCGTGAATTTTCCTTGACACATAGAATTATTGTACAGAAAATATCTGTCACGGACAGATACAAAAGAGCAGACAAAAGCTAAGCTAGGATAAAAGAGATAACTAAGGAAAAGATAGATGAAGCTGAGAATTGATTACGTAACTAGCATTGTTCACCTTGATTAGCATCTAGGTGAACCCCTATATTTATATAATTCCAGGACTATATTTGCATGCAAGAAGAGGATGTATGCAAAGGCTTCTAGAAAGTTCAAGAACTTTCTAGAACACTAAATGTATATGTATTGGTGATTGACAAGCTAATCGACTCTCTTAATAACGTCGTGGGTTTGAATCCCGTCAATATGACATTATCCTCCTTTCAAAGACGCCCTTGAAATGTCGCCGTTAGATTAGAGAGATTAGGTTTGGGTAAAAGAGATTAGGATTGTATATTAAAGAGATTGGAAAAGAGATAGATAGGTTAGAATTAGAGATATAGATTTAGAAGAGATATTAGAAGAGATTAGGGTTTAGCAATCGGATACTAGTGGTTTGGAAGTGGGTATTAGGGTTTAGATATATAAGATTAGGGCTTTTCTTTTGAGCATATGTTCTTCCCCACCTCTTACCTCTATGTATGTCACTACTTATATAGGTTGTGGAGTGAGTCTCCATAGGAAAAAAACGCAAGAGGAAAAAAGTAAGAAAAAAAGCAGAAAAAAGTAGCAAAAAAAAAGCAAAAAAAAAGTAGAGAAAAAAAAACATAAAAGAAAAAAGAATAAGAAAAAGGCAACATGAGAATCAACCCAATGATCTATGCTCATAAAAGTTGGTTTACCCACCATATCCTACTGGCTTTTTTCTTTTATTTATTTCTTGCATTCTTCTTATTATATCTCAATGTTACTTCTCTCTATACATTTCGCATTATACACCCAAAACATAAAGACAACGTTAAGAAGAATCAGGCAAGCACTACTGCACTTTTTGAAGAAACACTTGAATGCTAAACTTAACAATGAGTATATGCATAAATGAATAATAATTCAAGAGCAAGTAGAAATACCACTACTTTATAGGGTCATTTCACGTTAAGTAGTTGTCCTTTCTATTTAATGAGAAATTTGGAATTGTCCTTATGCACTTGTTTTTTCAAATTGTCTCAAATTCTTTTGTGTTGGGGTTCATCACTCTATAATTCCATCTATCACTATATAGGCATTTGAGCAATTAACATGAAAAGTATTTACCAAGTATTACAAGAACCACTACGTAATTCGTAGAAAACCAAAGTTAAGAGAGTTGAGTTGGAAAAATAAGGAGGGATATTGAAAATGCAAAAAAAACACAAAACAGCAATTGAGCAATGGACTGGAAAAAAGAGTAGCCCTATAAATAGCCATAGAAGTTTACATTCATAATTGATTTGTTGACACAAGAAAATAGGGTGGCAATTGTAGTAAGAATCAACCCTAGATCATAGGGACATACATTTCCCATTTAGTGGGCTCTTTTGATCTAGCTTTTTGTAACAGTTTGGGTGCTCATTAACTCTATCATGATTTTTGTATATCATCAATTCTGTCTTCTTTGTTTCTTTTTGGATCTTTCCATCTATTTTTTTTAGCTCTCTATGGTTGAGCCTTTCATGCTTCCACTATAGTTGCCATTTTTTCTGTTCAGGGCTCTTATATGCTCCACATTCTTTACCCATTAGAGATCAACTCACCTATTTATTACAGCAGATCATGCTTTTAAAGCCAATGTCAAGGATAGTTACTCCTACATCAGGGAACTCACATATAACCACATGTACATGGCCACATTGTGTGATCTTTTTTATACATGGGTGACATGCTCATGAATGGAAAGAGATGGTAAAGAAAGAACGTCATGGAGAGTTTTTGAATGAACTTAACGAAGCCTCAAAGAATTTCATTTCCTAATCGATTTACTAGGCCAATAAGAATCGAAGACATGATTGTCTTACTATGCGAGAAGAGTCAGGCGATAAGCATTCAGAATTGTTGCCTTGAGTTAAGTACTACTTCCGAATTCATAGGAAATTTGTTTCCAATCAAATTTCTTACACGCACCTTTTATAAGCTTGAGCTACGCAAACTCCCAAGCCAACAAATTAAACCAAGTAAACTGTTGACGTTGAATTCATAGATAGGATCAATGCATGTCATGCATTTCGGCAAGTATGTAGTAGCAACATCAGCATCATCTCATGTTTTCAGCATGCTCATACACACTCATATTATTCTCATGATGGCGGGTTTTGGAATTATGCCCATAAAAAAAAAAACACATGATCTTTAGTCTCCTTTCTTTCAACTCTGACGTTTGTTTATTATTTTTGCTGTCGAAAGGCATAGAAAAGGAGTCATAACTGATCCAAAATGGTTGCTTTAATTCAAGTTCCATTTTCCTAATTGAAATCTTGTCAAGAACCGACAGGCTGAAAAAAAAGTGAATGATATTTATCTATTTATGGAGTTTCAAGCATTTCGAATGTAAACTGTAAGATACATAAAACTTTCGCCAATCGTAAGCAAGCAGATATGCACAGCATTGCACAAATCAGCCCATACAGTTTGTTAGATCTGTTTATCATTGTATGCTGGGATCTTATGAAACATGACTACATGAAATAGTCTCTTCCAAAACATGATTTATTGGCTGAAAGGCAGACTTCCACATTTGAACGCAAAGTTAATATTATCATCTCCACTTGCACAGCACAATCAAGTACAGGTTTTGAAAGTGCCAAAATTACTCAAGATTCCGGAATAGTAAGTAATGTTTTCCCTGGTGTTTCCATGATAATATAAAGCAGGCAATGGTGAATAAAGCACATCTATGCCTGAAGTGAATAAAACATCGCATCTTAATAAGTTCCTATCAAACAGCAGCAGGATGACAAGGCTCAAATCCCAACTGTTTATTACTATGAACTACAGGCAATGGGGATTTCCTATGGAACCATGTAAGGAGTAGGACACCAAATTTAGATAATTGCTCTCCCAAAGAACATGAATGTTAAAGAAGATATCCCTGCTTTCTTAAATACAACACAAATACCCTTTCTTATTTTTCAACTGGCTTACAAACCTCAAAGAGTCATGGATACTAACTTTTTCTTTACAATTAAGGGGGCTTTTCTCATTCGGGGAAAAAAATAATGATTGCATCTGGTCACAACGGCATGAAGCTTGTGACAAGACAAAACCTCCATATGTTACAACTATCAATAAGGCCCCTTCTCTTGCTAATCGAAATCAAAACAAGCCAATCCAAGACATATATTTGAGATCGTCATTCTGAACTCACCCAGCAGGATTGAACCAAACTCCTTCCAACGATACATCAGAGAGTAGAAAATCTTCTGCTCCTGTGTCACATCAGCATTTGTTAGCAAATTTTATGTAGTTACACTTCATAGTTGGTTGGGAGGAGAATTGTTAGACAAATTGTTCAGGAATGCATTAAACTTTTGCTTTATTCATCAAATGCATCTGCCCTTGTTCAAACGCTTTTGAGCAATTATATTATCACTCTACCGATTTTAAGCTGATGAAATGGCCAATTAGTTCGGATGCCCTCTTTTCTCTAGTGGAGGTTGAAAAAGAAGCATTTAGAGAGATAATGAAATATTAAGAGCATTCAAAGAAATTTATAATAATAATAATAAAAATCATTCATTGAATTTCACAGTTTTTCCTAGCACTAATCTTAGTATGTAGACATACCTAGTAGATCATCATATCCCTCTGTGAATGATGATAAATCTGTGAGAAGGGGTGGAGAAAATGGCCGCACCAATTCACCACCTAGGTCTTCTGATCCTTTTTCAGCTTTCGCTTCAGAGATTGATATAGCACCACTCTTGCTGATAAAACCATTAGTGACATGTGATTTGCTAGATGCCTTAGGATTTCTTTGTTGAAGATCTTTCACATCCATAGTCTTATGTTCTTCCTGATCTCTAGATAGCGCATCCAGCAAAGTCTTGCTATCATGTTGATGGTACTCCTGTGAGGTTCTTGGAGATGGTCTTCGACCAGTACTTTTTACTGGATTTGGGTCTGAATGTCCATTTATATGTGTATCACTTGATATAATTGGAGTGAAAAAGTGTTCTGAACTATGATCAAAATTTTCAGGTCTCATCTCCTCTACTGGATGCCTACTGGCAGATAAGGCAGCAATATGAACTTCTTGTCTCAATGATGCAAGATTATCTTCTTTTTCACCTGGTATTCCAAAAGAGAATAATTAAATGCACTAAAAAATCACATCAAGGACTTTTAGATGACAGAGATGGAAGAGTTTCTTAACCTTGAAGATCTACTTTGATCAACCCATGTACAGCAGCTTGTCCAACCAAACCTTCACCATTAGACGATTCCACTCGTTTTGAGCTATTTAGTGCTGTGCGGGTTCTTTGTGGTTGATAAGTCTTTGCTTTTGATGGAGGAGGTGATGAGAAACTGTGAGGTAGCTTTGATAAAGGACTTGCTGGAGTCAACTCCAAATGGGATGTGCTAGCTTTCAAAGCATCAGCCCCATGGCCAAGGAAGCCTTCCTGGAATCACATATTCTGCATTAATCTTGTGAAAAGATCTGTAATCAATTTCAGCAAAACAGAATAAACTGACATATAATATTATTTTTTTGAAAAGTTCCATGTTAACTATAACCATAAAAGCTATATCCATGTGAAGCTTAGAGAATTTCTAGTAAAATATAACTGAAACTGCACCTCAGGTTTGAAAAATTTAAAGATTGATTGATCGATTTTTCACTGACTTCAGTGGTCAAAATGAAATTATACCAAAAGAGAGGACGAGAGATACATTTGACTTTGTTTCAAGATACAAACAGAAGGTGTACCATTCGCTCAGGAAGTGATAAGGAATTTGGAGGAACCATGAGTGGTGTTGTCCGACTCACTTGTTCCCTGAGCGATGCAATTGATGCTTCCATACCAGGCACTGATTCTTTCAGCTGCCTAATTAGAGTCTGTCAGGTAAATAACAAAATTTGGAACTAATTACATCTTTGTAACACAAACGCTCAGCATGTAGTACTACAAATCTAGAAAACACTCCGGATGTGGTAATACCTGAATGTTAGCCAAATGTTGCTTATGTTCAGAAACTGTTGCTCTTAATGCTTCGGCATGTCCATCATCTCCAGAATCATCAGAAGTGTCTCTTATTATATCTGGACCTGCCCCATCGTTTGACTTCCCCTAATTACCACATGAAACAAGTGCAGTATTCATCAAAATCACCTTATGGAAGACGTAGGGATTTTGCAGTTAACTTAGATGAAGATATTATTTTCAAGAAATGATGCCTGGTGTGCCTTCCCTAATGGTTGATAAGAGTAAGTATTAGCCTGTAAAAAGAGAAAAAAATTGTCTATCCAAAGGCAGGGCAAATTCTTCAGATTCAAGAAGACATTCCAAAGATGTCAATGTGGAGGAAGAAATAAAGAAAATCAGTCAATATTCCTTAACAGTGAAAAAAGGCTTCTGAGAAAGTAATAAGCAAATGATATCTCAATCTTGTGGAGCAAAAGACCACAATCAATTTACATAAATTAGTTTAACTTCCCTATATTCCAGATACTCTTCTTGGAATTTACAAAGCAAGTAAGGTTCTGAGTTCAATATTTAGTAAATTTGTGAAATCCTTACATAACTACATTTAATGGCAGACCCACAGTTCAGCTAAACATTAAAACTCTAAAGAAAGGACCTGTGCTGATCTCTATTGATGTTATATGCCAAAGCTAATGCACTAAGATTACAGTACTTTTTATATAAACGTCAACAGAAGACGGATAACTGTTAATGGTACACTGCATTCCACAAAATCAGTACCAGTCTGAGAGATTGTTTGTGAATCCGCTGCAAAGAATGTGTCCAACGCCTCAAAATTTCAGCAACATCAACAGATGCAACACTTTTTATTGGCTTATCATCAGGTATATTGGTAGCACCTTCGAACCCTCCGTTGGCATGAGTGCCATTGTCACCTGATGTCACTTCATCTGATCCGAAGGATGACACATCATTTGAAGCAGTACTAGAACTTCTTTCCATTGCTGCTCGAAGCGCCGGTCCAGATACACAGTATCTGCATTAACAATTCTCCAACCAGTAAGTCATTAGAAGGAGCTTTACAACTTCTTACATTAGAGCTTTTAATACCAGGAACAGTTATACACATTAGTCTTATTCACTTTTGAACACATCCTCAGTTGTGTACCTGTGTTCACGGTGAGCTAAAAGATCCTCAATAGGTCCAGATGCTAGTTTCTCATGTTGAGCTGCATATATGATATAATTCAGAAAAATGTATATGCAAAAGAAGCTGGGAAATTACGATAACATTAATTTGCAGAGGAGCTAAGTACCTGTATGTTTGAGTAAAGAATCCCAATGATGTGATGCTCTATTGACAGAAATCAGCCTACGCTCTTCAGAACAATTTTCAGAGCTATTTTGTGAATCTCTCTCCCTCAACTTTTTAGGCTCCTCAAGTTTATCAAGTTCTTGATGCAAATATGCCTGAAATAAGGATCTGTTATAGAAAATATATAATAACAAAGAAAAGCCCCCAACCGCATAAGGAATTTACCTCTTCTGCACATAAAGCTCGGTATTCTGCAGTCATATCATGTGCAAGACTGGACCATACTGCCTGTCTGCGAACAACTGCTGCAGCATCATCAAGAAAACGCCGGCGTTCAAGTGCAATTCTAGCCTGCGACGTTAGTTACAAACTCAATAAAACAGAAAACTAATACCCCAAAGTACAATCACGTATTCAATGAATTTGAACTGTTCCAAGAATGTATGAGCCTTAACTGAGACAAGTAAGAAATTTGTTTTCCAATGAATTGTAATGCAGATCCATTCAAAACTTGTTAAATCTGGTTTTCGTATGTTGAAAATGGATCATCAATATCTCGTTCTTCACATGTGAATGATAGGAACTACTACCATGGACTAACTAGCTCAAGCGTTATCTTCAATTCATAATTAATGTTTTATTGGGGTGTTCAATAGGAAAGGTTAGACAGTTAAAGATTTCCAGCATGTCAGCAACCAAAAACTCAATTAATGTCGTTTAAGTTACTTTTTGTTGGTTTCAAGTACACTGCACTAAGATAACGAGATATTCCATTTGATTGAACATGCATAAGAAATCAATAGGACCATTAATTTGATTTCTGTTTATAACATATTAACTGTTTCCACATTTTCAAGTGACGCAAGCAGTACCTTACATGTTTGTATGTTTTACATACCCCTGTTCATCTTCAAACAATCTGCCAATTTTGACTTCAAAAGGTCAGCAGAAAGCTGGAAATTTAGTTTTCTATACATGTTGCAATCAACAACCCATGGCACGGCAATCAACCTAAAGCTTGGGATGACTATATGGACTCACAAGCAGCTTTTTCTGTTCCCTATTTTGCAGCTGTGACAGAGAGGACTTCTTTTCCCTGACGCTTCAATTTCCTACTGAGAAGCATCAGTTTATGGAACTTCTCATACTTCCGAAGGAGTATGATCACGATTCCTCCTGATGTCATATTGTCCACATGATGTAGCTTTGCAGTATCTTGCCATCTACTAATTGCTGGGTAAGAAATGGGTTTGGATACTAGATATGTGCACATCAATGAGAACGAGATGACAATGACAAAATGAATTCATAGTGACCCTCAAGACCCCATGCTTGAGGGGTCAAGATCATAAAGTTTCTCCTTGTTCTGACGTGAGACATTGTGTTTCTATTTGAGTATGGTGGGACCCAATAAAGTATAGACATATACTCCCTATGGAGTGGGTCGTGACCTACAAATTTTCACATCAATTCTTTGGCAGATATACAGACTGAAATTAATAGAGTTAGCCAGCAATATGTAGGAGATACAAAGATATGGACAGGATTACCAGAAAATCCGAGAAATCTCATCTCTAGCACAGACTCTATTACAATAGCGGATCATCACATGATGACAAAACCTTTACTTTCATCTCCACACAAGCAGCTGACATAGAGAGTTAAATCTATTCATAAGCTTCCTAAATGTGTTCCCACTTGTTTCATACACAGTGGCTGCCTGGGTGTTCATATCTAGTTTACCACCCTGACACACCGGCCCACTAATTCTACATATAAATGGGAGCCCTAATTCACAAGAAACCTCAGATGCCATCAGAAAGAGATCCATGGGGCATTTCGAGTGGATAGATTAAAGTGATGAAAGTCAAATTCTGCCTGGATCAAGTTGCATGATTGGCTTTCGTCCTTGGCACTGAGTCCTGACTGATACCCACGGATACTCAGAAGGGGAATGCATTCTTTTTATGGAAGAAACTTGGAGCATTTCCACACTAAAGTCCTCAAAAAACATCACATGTACCAGAGAATTCAAGCACTCGGTCAGTTTTCAAGCAATGAGAGTCCTTCATGGCATGAGACTGGTATGAAACACATGGGGGTAGTATAAACTGCTTGTTTGATGCCTTTCTTCCATTTTAGAGATGATTAAATCATATGTGGTTCCCTTTCTGTTTCATTTACAAGGATCTTATCTGTTGAGGTGACAGTCTCTTTTTATTTGTTCAGCTCATCTCTTGAGTAATATAGACCTTACACAATTCTTGGGCAATATATGCCTTCTGCAGCTTAAATTCTGAAGTACTGCAGTATGTAAACAGTTTGCAATTATAATATCCTCCTGAGCATAATATAACTTTATCTATTCTTTTCACCTCAATGAAAGACTTATAGTGTTTTTTTCTTCTAAATAAATTTTGTAATGCACCTTTGTCACAGTCAGTAATGCTGAAGCATGATTACACTGAGCAACTTCAGTCAATGAGGCTGGCAATGGATTTGCTGACACATCAGCAGGAAAACTTCGTTTATGTACTTCACGCAATGCATGAGCAGACAACTGCCACAAGAGTTCAACAAATCTGCAACAGTCACAATTCACATAGAGAATCAGTTACAGCACCCAGGAATGAATGGAAAATAAACAAAGCTGAACCGAACACGTCTAATTCATAAATTATAACAGTAAAAGCTGGAATACTTTGTGCCTATAACCATTTTTTCAGGATAAAACCTACAATGCTCAGCAACTTATTTAAGGGTTTTAGTTTCTTTCTAGTGCCAAGGCATTCACTTGGCCTTTCAGAGTTCATCCCGTTGTGTCTAAAATTTAGCTTTCAAAGCCTAATCTTTTCTGCTATATTTTGAGCCTCTCAACTATTGCACTTGGATTTCTCTCCTCGATATCACTTGTAACTGATCAAATTTGCATCATTTGCAATTTAAGAAAATTTTAAAGAAACTGTTTAAGAAAGGTTGAAATCAACATGCTCCAAGTTCCACTACTTTGAGCTCAGGATCTCCACATCTTTTATAGATTAAGATAGACACATGATACACAAGTCTACAGAATAAAAGATCTAGCTGGGCTCAAAAGTGTACTTTTTTATTGTACTGCTTTTTAAACCTCTTCAATAAAAGCTTTGTCTCTCTAAGCAAGGTGATGATGGAATACAAGGATGAATGGTGGGTTGGTTTGTTCTTGCTAAAACTCAGGCTTCACAGGGTGAAGTTGTTCAACGAGAATAATACAATCACAACCACAGGGTGATGATGGAACATGAGGACCAATGGTAGATTGGATTGCTCTGAATAAATCTCAGAAATCACAGGTTGAAGTTGTTCAATGACAACATTATCACAACCCCACTCAATATGGGTCAGGCAATAGCATATAATTGTGCATCTAAAACATGATCTCATCACATTTGTCAACAGTCGAAAGACATTACCATCCAGATATCACTTTATCTTGGATAACCAACATTCAGGATCTTCCAAAGAAATAAGTTTCATCCACTGTAACTAAGAGTGAAGTGTTTGGGTAAAGCCATCCTTGCATATCATGGGAATTTCAGCTCATTTACTTATAGGTATTTGTTTCAGTTTGTAAATTTCATAGATGAGACAACAGCCAAAATAAGATCTCTCATTCAATTTCTTGAACAAGATACATTGTTCTTCTTTGGACATAGACACATACATTATTAAATCATCAAAATCCCTGTGATTCTTAAAAGTTTATTTCAAATCATACTTACATTGTGAATACCAAAGGTATAACAAGAATGCCTATAAATTTCATACCTTGGTCCACAACAAGTTGCAAGCGATGATACTCGAGAGTTGCTTCTTGGTAATGCCCCTTGTGCTTCGAGTTCATTTATGAGATTTTGTACGATCTACAAAAAGAAAGAACTAAATCATGCACATGTGTGTTTATGTAAGCACATTCAATAGTTAATGGGTGCAATTAATATTTGTAAACTCCAGTTCATATGTACATACATTTTGCATTATATACAGTAATAGTAAACTAAAAACAAATTCAATACTGCACAGAAGCTGTAGTCGAATTCACCTTCCTAAAATCTCTAGATTGACCTGCGTCAAATATAGGCCATACGCCAGCGAAATCCTGTCCATCAGAGCAATTATAACAGTATAGCTGTCAGAATGAGAGACTGAGAAGGAGGGGGGCGAGAAAGGGGAGAGAGAGATAGAAAGAACATAGAAGGTTAAGTGCATTTTGAGAATTTTGAACAATTTAGAGAAACTTGAGGAATGGCACGCGAAAAATACAGGGGGAGCAGCAAGGCAACTGCATGAAAACCGAGACTGCATAAAACTAGGGAAGAACAATGGAATCATCTCAAGATTTCCTTAATTTTCCAGAATGCCTCTAAGTTTTCATATTCCAGTCGGCACCTTTTTTCAACCCAATATTTGGCATTGAAGCTAAATGCACAGAAGCAAATATGTAGAACAATCTGAGATCCTCATCTAGCTCATTAAAAGTTGAAAGAGACTTGTGACTCACCTTGACAGACTGAGCAGGACCTCGCAGAGCACTGAGCAGGAAATGTAAGAGGGTTTCACCCATGCGAGGGTTCGAATGTCGAAATAATCCTGATCTTGGTACTCCACCTTGCCCTAGAATAGACACATCTAACCCTAAAAGAAGACAATTCGTATATAAAGCTGCTTCCATCTCTAGTTCCCGTTCTCTTTCCTTGTCCTTTTCCTTGTCCTTTTCCTTCTCCCTTTCCCTCTCTTTCTCCTTAGAGGCCACATAGATAGGATCCATGGCAAAAGAAGACCCACTACTTTAAGAATAGTTTTCCTTTCGTTATAGTACTTCAAAAAACAATGTGTCCAAGCCCTTAATCCATGATGAAATCGGTAATTCTCTCAAGTATCTCTAAGTAGGTACACATCTTCCGCATGAATTCCTGTTATTTGGAACTTCATCCATATTATCTCACTTCGAGATTATTCCAAATTTAATGATGATTTTTTTTAATAAGGATAGGTTTTTCCAGGAATTGCGATGTTATCCTGATCTGTGATCCCGCACTCATTCTTGTAAACATATCGTCAACTGTTTAAAACTCTTCTTCCATCTGCAAAGACAGCACTTTATATCGCCTTTTTCAAACCTTATTGATCCATGATGGCATTCTTTCCTGTAGACACCAGCTTACTTTTACTGCAGAAGAGAGTATTTCTTATGGCAACTTGACCGTAATTAGCCTCTGAGATAAGCATTATCCTTTGGCTGACTTGTTTCTTTGAAGACCCTGACTTTCCTTCAAGAAGCTTAAAGACAGATTCCCATTTTGAAAATGCAAGGTTTATGTAGCACTAAGATCACTTTCATCCTCACAAAATCAATGGCTTCTGCAAAAATCCAGAGCTGATGTACAGCTTAGCGGAACTTAAAAAGCAGCAGTAAGTTCAGTGAAAGGTTACAGGCCTGAAAAATGAATACTTAAGTAGTCCAAAAATCAGTTTGTGATTTCCATCGTTAGAGTTGTTCATGGAAATCTCTGATGTTTTCACTGATGAACAATAAGTCTGTAGGAAGCTTCCAAACCTGGAAAACAGAACACCATGTAATATCTAAGTATGATTCACTACATTCATGGCTCAGTCTCCTTTATGGAGATTTCTCGTGTTTCCACAGAGAAATGGCGATTCCATGGAAATGATGCAAAGAAAAAATGCAGCAGTCATGAGATCAGCATGATCTCATGTGAAATCTATGGCTTGCTCAAAAAGTTGTAATCTTTCTTGAGATCCAATGAGTCTACGGAAACACGAAGATGCAACATTCCAGCAGTTTTAAGATTCAGAAGATTCTCAGAAAATTTATAGCTTCCTGAAAGGTTCTGGCTTTCACTGAAAAAAACGGTGAAAATGCAGCACTTAATAAACGAGCAGAGACCGGCATGAAATGTATGGTTTCTTGCAAAAATCTCTAATTTCACTGATGAGCAATGCTAGCCATCAGGTAAGAAGCAATGAGATCGTGATCTGGTGGCTTTGGCTACTAATGAAGAAACCCGAGAAATTCACCGTTACAAGCACAATGACAAACACCGTATGACACATGGCAGCAGCAAAAATCTACGTCTTCCTACGAGAGACAGCTCGGAGGTTTTGCGCCAGAGCGGTGAGCAGTGGAGGTGGGAGCGCAGACGGAAAAGAAAACCATGAATGATCCGTGGAGGGACTATCGGAGCGTTTGCAAACCTGGAAGGAAACGAGAGGGAGGAGGTACAGAGGAGATGCGTCGATTCGGTCGGTGGAGGATGAAGAGAGGGACGCAGGAAAACAGAGGAACAGAGAACGGAGGACGCGTCGTGTTGAATCAAAGCTCGGATATGGCACAAAGGAAAGCTCCAATGGATCCCTCTGCGCGTGTGTATGAGAGAGAAGTTTGAAGTGCGAAGTGTGAAGAGAGAGAGAGAGAGAGCTATTTGGGATTTGTTGCATACACTATTTGGGATTTGTTGCATACACTGGAATCTTAAACTGGAATCTTAAACTGGAATCTGTTCCATGTTTTGACGATAGTAGACATGATAT
>JBBBWG010030765.1:33605-47560 GCA_037176905.1 Azolla pinnata | reverse complement strand
GACCAAGCTCCGCCATTACCGATGCCCACTGAAGATCATAGTGCTGAAGGCCATGGCCAATCAATATCGAACCGATCGAAGCCCTCCACTAGACATGAGCCACTACAGAATCTATCTCTGAGCTGCGGCACTACGAATGGGCGGCGATCGTCTGGACGGAAGCGCCGGCGGTACTGGTCACAAGAGCTCCACGGTAGATTCGTGAATGCCCTCCATCGATTGGGCGGCCCCAAAGGTATGGCTATGGCTATCACTCCGGACTGGAAGTTCTTCTATAATTGTTATGTATGCATAGGAGCTGAGCTGATTGATTTTACCAAGAGCTGCTGATCACACATATTGCCAAATGGCCTCTGTGAGCTTGTAGTTGCTACCCCGAAGCTGATCCGCCAGCTGATGAATGTGGACGGCTTGACAAATGATGAAGTGAAGAGCCATCTGCAGGTGAGAGAAACCAAAGGCAAGGCTTGTGCATATATGGGTTCAAAGCCTGATCAGTGGGTCACAAACCCATACATGTATTGCATGCATGCATGCATGTATGCCTTCGATCCTCACAAGATCTGATTCCAGTACGTGAAATCCATACATACATACATACATACAGATATGCAAATCATTCATGTATGCCTTCGACCCTCGCAAGATCTAATTCCAGTACATGAAATCCATACATACATACATACATATTCATTCATGTATGCCTTCGACCCTCGCAGCATTGAATGTATATGTAGTTTGGATGTGTGGATTCCAAATTTGTGGATGCATGCATGTGCCTGTTGAACAAGCAAGGTGAGGCTTGCATATATGCTGTGACATTTCCTACAATGTGGCGGTGTATTTCAGAAACATCGACTCAACTCACAAAGGAGCAATGGGAGCTCCATGTCCGTTGTAGGAGATTGTTGAATGCCCCTTTCAGCCAGGCCATATCCAACCTGATAAGAAATAAAGACAGCTCATTTGCAACCTTAGATACCTTAATTTCATTTGGTGAAGACGGTGAGAAAGAAGTTGTTCCGAGGTACCAACTCATTCTGTCAGATCCCTCACCCCAATTGTTTGAAGGATCCCGTAGCAATGTAGAGACAGAAGTTGAATTACCTAGAAGGAAAACAGAAAGATTGTGATATTCTGTACAAAAAAGATATTAGGCACCTTGTGATACGCTTGCTCCAACATCCCCTTTGATTGATTGAGCATGGGAGGCACAGCACAATAATGAAGGAAGCTGGTTGTAGTCAAGAAGAAAGATGGGTTTTCTTCAATGGCCATGGAAGGCATCCAAAGAGGAGGGGCATCTTCTGCCCATTGCTAAGGCATTCCGAATGCAGTGATCTGCACTGTTAACAAGCAACTACTCGCACTCTCATTAGAAAGAGCAGCATTGAAGAATGGACAGTTTATCACCAGGCAAAACAAGGTATGTGGTTACAATCTGAGAGAGCAATCATAGAGTTCTCCCTTCTGAAACCCTTGACATGCGAAAGCAGGCTTCCCTACTCTCAAAACCACGACAATGCAACCAGCTTCAGGTTTTAGATAGCCATGAGCTCGGCACAGCTGTGGAACTGATCAATTTGATAGATTCACATTGAGCAAAATGTAGACTGTTGATGGAACGGACAATCAACGATGGATGCATCGATTGGATTTGTCCACTGCAAAAGAAGATTACAAATAAATAGACGGTACTTTCTGATCATTCCCAAATGCTGGACTAGCTTGAAGTCTATGTTTCGCAGAGATTTTCAAATCATTTTATTCTAGAAGCGTAGAGAAGAAGATTTTTAAACATGATTCATGGACAAAAGGGGTTTGTTGATGATTGATCATACTACACCAGAGACTGGCTTTTTTACATACAGCCAAACTATATGATATGGCATTGGGCAGTGCCTTGCCATGTGATGATGTCTAGAATTCATGGGCCACGCTGTAATGGTGCCACGTGGCCCCAAATACGGCTCATGTGCAAAGCATTGCCTAGACCAAGACTGATGTGCCAAGTGACAATGATGAACTGCTGCCATCTGAGGAGTCATGTGCCATGTGGCTACTGTAGACTGTTGCCGTGTGGCTACGGATGCCGCACGGCAAGATCGAATTTCTTAACAGCTTTCCTCCATACATGAGACAGTGTAGCATCCCAGTGCTTCTTCAATGGAGCCATTGCAGATGCATTCATGGCTCCTTTTGTTTCTAGTTCTCTTTCCTCTTCTTTTACCATTGCTCTCGATGTTCCCTCATCTTTTTCTTCCACTCCTCTAGCTCTTCTTTCTCCAGATTCTTTTTCTACTTCTGAAATGACATCATTCAAATTTGCTTGGTGTGATCCTTTCGAGTGAGATAACATTGTGGCTGCCCCTTCTTCGTGCTTTTGAAGGACCTGTGTCTCTGCCACCATTGTACAGCGTTGGGAGTGGTTCATCAAGTTTATTTGGGCTTTCAAAAGTGATAGCCACAGATGTTGTTTATCTTGCTGATTAGACTTTTCTTGTCCTTCTTCACTAGGTTCTAGTTGAGCTTGCATTATCTTTGATGGCGATGGAGATGGCAATGGTGACGAAGATGAGGCCTGTTCTAGTTGAGCTTGCATTATCTTTGATGGCAATGGAGATGGCAATGGTGACGAAGATGAGGCCGATTCATGTCGAGCTAGCAATATTTTTGATGGTGATGGAGATGGCAAGGGTGATGAAGATGAGGTTGGTTCTAATTGAGTTTGCAGCTTTGATGGTGATGGAGATGGCAATGCCCGAGTAGGTTCTACTTGAGCCTCGCATTCTGGTGATACAGATGATGACGACGACGACGATGACAACCTACCAGGTTCTAGTTGAGCTTCGAACTGTGGTGATACAGATGATGATGATGATGATGATGATGATGATGACTGCGAGAACAAGGACGGCTTGCTGCAGTTCATGGGTACCGGAGAGAAAGATGAAGACTCCTTTAGGAGGAAAGGTGTTTTACAATCCACAGAACCTCGAGATGATGAAGAAGAAGAGCAAGACTCTTCATTCGTTGCCCGCAGCCTGTGCCTCGAGGAAGCCTCAGATGATGGTAATGACTCTTTGCAGTCCATCGGTCCTTGCAAAGACGATGATAAACAAGAATCATCGAGGACATCGCGTAATGTGGGTAGGATTTCTTCACTCTTGCGCGGCAGCTTAACAGTCAATTCTTTTATTTTTCCACCTCCCATAGACAGGATTTCCTCCATGTCCAAGAAGGCTTTTTGTTCAGTGCCTTTTCCAGCATCATCTTGGTCGTGTCTCTGATTTCTCTGTTTCAGCCCTGAAAAGCTAGAAACGTAGCTAGTGTCTTCTACCTTCCCATCCTTGATGTCTGAAGGACCTCTCGACTTCTGCCTCAAGAAGAGCCCAGTTGTGCCATTGACAGATGCGAATCGCTTGAACGGCAAACTGCTTGAAGCTTTGTGACGCCAAGGGCTCACACCATGCTTCTCATGGCTATGGTTATGGACCTTTTCAACGTTCCCTTTCTTTGATTTGAATAAACTAGTAGTTAAATCTTCTTCATCTTCAGTCTTATTGTGTTTTAGGTTCAACTTCTTCAGCAATCCACCAAGCATACTATTACCTGTAGGGATCTTCTGAGATCCTGCAACATTACTCTCCGTCTTATTTGTATAATGATCTGTGTTTTGGACATGGCTGCTTGTATTTGCGTCGGTTTCATCACCTTCATCCATATCATCTCTAATAACATCCATCATATACACCTTCTCAACTTCTCCTTTCTCCACTTTCAGCTTCAATTTCTTCAGAAAGCCATGGGGAATACTATTATAGCCAGAAGTGACCTCTTCAGCTTCTAAAATGTTGCTTTCAATCACATAAGGAGGATGTTGGGCATGGGTTTCCACAGTGGTGTTTACAGTAATGGAACCTTTTTCTTCGGAACAGACAATGTTATCAGAGACATGGCTTTCACTTTCAGTTACTGCTTTTCCCCTGGTGACTGTAATGTAATCTTCTTGCTCTTCATTGTGAGAAACTGCATCAGTTTCATCTTCCGCATCTTCAATGTTATCTATCATGGTGGTCCTGACCATCCCTTTTGTTCGGAGTACTTCAATGTTATCTTCAATGTTATCTTCAAAGTTATCTGGTTCTCCATTGTTTTGGAACTTCTCAGTTTCCAAGGATTTGTTTTCCAGCACAATCCTCTTCATCCTGCTGCTTCGGTTACTAGAAGCCATTGATGGTGAGTTTTCTTGCATCTCAGGGGCTGATGCATTTTTATCCATTCTGTCACTCCCAGTCTCTCTGATGCACTGAGTATCATTTTCAAATGCTGGGATCACAGCCATGTCAGGCCTACAAGGAACTTTAGTAGATAAATGGGCTTCTCCTTGAGCATGCAGAAATTCTTCTGGAGATTCATATCCTTCCTCAGACAATGCAGCGATTCCTTTCTCTTTGCACAAATCGGAGATGTCATCCTCCACAGGAATGAACTCTTTCATGCTTTCGGGTACATCCTGATCATGCTTGTCTTTCCCAAATAAGTCATCGGTTTTATCATGGTCTATCTCAGACTCTCTCTCAACTGGTCTTAGGGTTTTAGGCTCTCTCTCTTTTCTTGCAATCTGTGTTGTGGAGCAAGCTTCCATATCTGTACAACCTTCATTGACTGTGCTCTTTATGGTCTCCGGCCTCACCAAGTTCTGTAGACTCTCCTTCTCTTTCACCGCTTTCACAAACTCCACCTCTGCAGCATCACAAGCTGCTTTCCTAGCCTCTAGCCTAGCGCGCAATGCATTGCAAGCAGCATTGTTCAATTTCGTTTCTTCTTTGTAGGCATCACACCTGGCATTTGGGATATTCAAAGCATAAGGAGAAGACCAGCATACAGAAAACTTGGATCAAAAAATATGCAGGCTGAAAAGAAGTCAAGGATTCAAAACATAATACTTTCTAGGAAAACCTACTGATGCATAGTATCTTCGATCATCTTCTCGAGACATAGCTTGTACTCGGCTTGTGTCTCTGCCCATTTCCTCTCTACTTTACGGCGATTTTTCTCATTTGCAAGTGCCCTCTCCAGCTCCTCAAGATGGAATTTCTCCTTCTCGTTCTCAATGCTCAATTGCTTGATTTGATCTACCAATAAAGCAAGCTCTTCTTCCTTTTGCTTCTTTTCTTTCTCTACGGTTTGCTTGATCCTTTCTTCCTTCTGTAAGGTTATAGATACCAAAAGGAGTCTATCTCTAGCTACTTCTTGGTTCTCCTTATCCAGCTTCCATTCTCCTTTCATTAATCGGTACTGGAATGAACCCACCAATTTTTCATTGTATACAGGAATCAGTCCCACCGTTATCAACAAACTCAACTTGTTTTTTACAAGTAAACTTGCAATTACCTCCACATTGTCTACAAACTTACCTTGTCCTTGATCTGTACAGTTGACCTATTCACAAGCATAGGCTCAAACTCTTTAATATCCTTCCAGTTCCCTGGACCAAACTTTTGGACAGCCTTTCTTAGAGCCTCTTCTTCATCGGAAGTCCATCGCTTCCGTGCTGGAGTAGCAACTGAAACAATGAAATTCAAAAGCAAAGATGTATAAGAACACACTCTTTATAGCAGACACGCAAAGCAAACGATGCAAGACCATCATGTCCTCGCTTTTCATTTAATCGTGATCCGAGAACACAAAGAAGACTACTTCCAAACCCTTGACATTTCCACACATACTCTTTTATCCATGTTACTTGTGCATTAAGGAACACTTTATACTTGCACATCTTCACCTGTGATTAAACCATGAGAAACTTGTTTTGTAGGTCTATTTTCATTGAGAACTCTCAGGGTGTCATCAAGAGCCTTGTGTACTTTCACAATAGCTGCTGCAGCAAGGCCCACTTGACTCTTCTTTTCTTGGAAATCTTGAGGCCAAGAATGGCACTTTACAGCATCTTCATCGTTTTCTCCAGCTCGGAAAAACAGGGAAAAGGCCCTTTTCCTTCAGTGAAACCATATAAAACACCACCTATGAGTTAATGCTAGTAGCTCATAATTATAATATGATACTAAAACAATCAAACTCATCATTTTCTCACCTAAAATCTGCGTTTTTTGATGAAAACACAGAAAGAAACTGACAGACAGAAATCCCGATTTGGAGATCAGAGCGAGGAACTAGGAATTCCAGGTTTGTTCCCTTCCTCTCATGGGCTTGCCACTGAACGATGCGAAGGTTGCTGATAACTGTCTTCCCTCCTCCTGTTGCATATGTCCGACAGCAATTAGTAAAGTTGCAAAAGTTGTTGAAACAAGAGAATTGTATTCTATAGCAGACAGTTATTATGACTTCACCACATAAATTATCAGAATATGGAACATGTCTAAGACTGCAAATCATAGTTTTTCCTCCTGTTTACGCCCAACCACAATCAGTAAGACTATAATCGTTATTGAAACCAGAGAATCATCTAACCTTTAGCATGCGAAACAATTCTTATCTTTTCATTATTTATACGAATGATCGACATAAATTATCAGAACAGGAAAACATGCCTCGCACCAACCACAATTGCAAACATGAAAGTCTGTATCCGAGATTCGTTTCCGTCATTCGTCATCCAACATATGACATGTAAGAATCTTCTTTAGTTTAATGGAAATCATTCTTTCACCTCTGCAGAATGGCAGAGCCAGTAGCACATTCGCATGCAATATCAAAGATTTCTCTCATTTTTCTATACAAGTGGAATGGTAAACCCCTAGTTGATCCCCCTCTACATCTTACTTGACAAATTAAAGTTCAGGCTTTTTCGAGGTTCGCATTTAACCATACTTTTTCCTACTTAACATCTTAAAATTTACAGTTTTCCTTGAATATGAGAAAGAAAAACACTGAACACTTAAACGTGATTAATCAGGCACCAAACACTAAACAGAAGCCACTAAAAAGTAAAAACTAATCGCCAACCACAAGCAGTTGAAATGCTATTCCGGATGTTACTTACTTGAATAAGGAAACCAATGATCAACCTCCCAAGCAAGTGGCGAACCAGAGTCAGCATGCCAATACACAACATTTCCGTATAGATCTACTCGGAACTTAAGAGGATCAAACCCAGCATTCCTACATTATAATCATAACGTTGTCATTGTAATGCATAAAAATTATAGGTATACTACAAGACGTTTTGGGCAAGATGAGAGACCCTAAATGATCCAGCTCTTGCCACAGAATTTCTGCATGTTGTCTTGCGTTTGGAAAATCCTTCTCCTCATCGTTAACATGAGGAAATAGACCGTCAAATTCTTTGAGTTTATTCATCTGCTTCAGAAACAAAAAGAAAAATGTATGTTCAGTTAAGGGATAATACACCGCCTTGATTACAACTTTATTGGGAGGTAGTTTAAAGGGAATAAAAGACTCTATGTATAGACGTGCATATAAAGTTCGTGGGCTTCAATTGGCTATAAGAAGATTATGGTGCATTCATACAGGTGAATCCATTAAAGCTTGCGAATGATTAAAGCTTCATGGCCTCTACTTTTAACAATACACTAGCGAAGTTGTCAAAATTCCAGGTCTATAGATTTAAGAAGTAAACTAGCCATGACTAAAGTATATTTGAATCAAACTAATCTAATAGTTAATCAAATAGTTTGCCTTACATCCAATGTAAACTGTGAGTATTAAAATGGTTTCTACTAGCGCAAAATGCTGGTAGCTAGATCAATACATTTTCCTGAAACGTTTTGGTACAGGATTATTGAGATATTTCAGAAATACAGCCATCAGTGGATAATTGTGAGTAAATTTTGTAGGTCTTATGCATGATGTCACAAAATTAGACCTAAATTTGAGTTTATATGATATAAAAATCCATCTTATCTTCTTTCCATATATTCCAGAGACAGTGCCATTGATGGAAAATTTATGGACCGTCTCCAAATTGGGCCTAAAACTGTTTTTAAAAGACATAAGAACAGCAGAATACGTATATACACGACATCAAACTCTTCTCCGTTCTTCCCTTCAACGTATACAGGAGGATCAAACGCCATCTTTCCGTCTTGTTCTCCTCGCTTCTTTCTGCATACATAAGATGAAGCTTCATCCTCTCCTCCCGCTTCTTCTTACCTACTTTCTTTCTTCTCCATTCTCTCTGGCTTCATTCTTGAAAACCAGCCGTAGGAGGATCGAAACAAGGGGATACGTACGAGACTGGGGCTGGGATGCAAGTCAAGAGGGATAACGTGGGGGTGGATGAGAAAATCCAAACCTCGGCTTCATCGCCGCCACCGGCGCCGTCGTCGTCGTCGTCATCTCGGACTCGACATTCTCGGATGCAGGCTTGTTTGCAGAGCTTTCCATAGCCACGAGGGAAGCCCAAATCGGGGTCCACCATGGCTACCTCGAGCGCTCGCTCGCCCGCCCGCCCGCCCTCTGTGCGCTTCGCTTCGTCGCTGTTCAAATTTCTAACAGCTCTATTCTCAGGGACAGGAAGAAGATGAATAGGTATGTATGCATGCGTACACATGCATGATACGCATACATGCGTATGTACATGTGCATGCATGCATATGCATGCATGGACGCATGTATGTGTGCATGCGTGCGTATGATGCATGTCTGCCTGCATATATGCATGCGTGCCTACATGCAGCATGCATGTGTGCGTGGCGTTTGTGTGTGTATGCGTATGCATGTGTATGGGTGTGTATGCATGTGCATGTGGGCATGCATGTAGATATGTGTGTATGGAGATATGTATGGATGTATGTATGTGTGTGTGCATGTAGGTTTGTATGTGTGTATGTATGTACGTGTGCATGTGTTTATGTGTGTATGTGTGTGTTTGCTTATGTGTGTGTGTATGGGTGGGTCTGTGTGTATGTATGTATGTATGTATGTATGCGTACATGCATGCATGCATGTGTGTATGCATATGCATGAATGTGTGCGTATGTATGTGTGCATGTGTGTGTACGTGCGTATGTATGTATGTGCGTGTGTGTGCATGCATGTATGCATTTGCATTTGTGTGTATGCGTGTATGCATATGCATGACTGTGTGCGTATGTATGTGTGCATGTGCGTTTACATCTGTGCGTATGTATGTATGTATGTATGCATGTATGCATGCATGCATCTGCATTTGTGTGTATGCGTGCGTGTATGCATGACTATGTGCGCGTATGTTTGTGTGCATGTATGTTTATGTATGTGTGTGTGCATGTATGCATGCATTTATGCATGTATGCATGTGCATCTGTGTCTGTGCGTGTACGCATGCATGTGTGGATGTATGTATGTGGCATGTATGTGTTGAACTCTGGCCCATGTTACTTGCCAGATTCAAGAATGGTAAGGAGATACTCCGCCGAAGGACATGGGAAGATTCCAGTTCGGATCGTTTCATCTCCGTGCTTTTCCCATCGATCGCCATGTTCTTGGCAACATATTGTAATGCAGTTTGGAAAAGAAACAACCAAGTAGGCGTGCGACACCTCCACTACACCCATTTTGTTTTATGTTTACGATGGAAAAACCAGGACTTCTGAGGTCGAGGTTTCCTTATAAGAAAGGAAACTGCGGTTTCATGTGAACGATTACGGTCATTCGCATGAAGCGAAGCTTATGCATGTACAAATGAGAAAGAAAAAGTAGAGAATCTGATGTAATCGGATCGATCGATCGATCGACATATCCATAAGATTAATGCGAATTAAATTTATGAGGCAATCGCCAATGCTCATCATGCATTGGATCAGCTTCACCATGTCGGCTAATTGATCGCATCCGCAAAGATCGCCGAATGCTGGTAGGAGCATGTTATTATTGTCATCTGTAAAGACCATCTCCACCTTGCCATCGCCAATAGAAGCCAACGTATCAAGTTTTTCGCCAAATTCCCCATCTCATTTTAAGAAAAGAAAAGGGCAAGTAAATGTAAACAGAATCAGTTGGAAAATTAAGCAAAGCCAAGTATATGTATGTTCTACAAAAAAAAAAATGTTAGAGAATTATATAAAGGCAGATAATTTGGCTATGAATTGTTTTTTCTTTGGGAAAAAAAGCTAATCAGTTGAAAGAAACAATGTGGAAACCTAGAAATAAATGGTAATACATATTCGATTACAAAATAAATAATAAATTAAATACGATAATAACGATTCTTAAAATGTGAACACGTAGTTCGAATCTGGAAGTGGGGTGCTCTCGGGGGTCATCCCTATCTTTAGAAGTGTTGTAATATGATAGCCTCCACATGTCTCACATCGAGATCATTGGCGATGAGACCATTACAATCATATTTAGTAGAAGTCGTCAATGAAAGGCTTATCCCAGCTTGAGAAATCCTTAATAGTACGCCATTATGGACAATTTGAAAGCTAAGGTGCTCAAGGTTGTTTGAAGATAAACAAACCCTCTTTGACAAAGGCCATTAAAGATATGCGGGCGAAAATTTATCCAAACGTCGAAGGGAGTTTATGATACTATCCAGGGTGATTCGAAGCAAACAGAAAAGTTACGGCGCAATTGTCACAAATAATGGGACATTTACCCCGTTTTATTCGATGATGCAATGCATCTCTTTGTGCAACTATTCCATGTCCCGAATGGTAATTCCCTCGACTGTAATTGTTTTTTGAAACAAATGCTAATTATATCTGTTTCGCAATCGTAGACGTTTTGGTACCCGTTTATAACTAATGACGATATGTCCTCAAAAAAAAAAAAACAAAGTAGATTTATTCAATAAAAAAATATGTAAAAAAGCATAAAATACTTTATAAACATTGATAAAATCTGGAATCAAGAGAATAACTGCACAACAATCAAAACAAAGAATGGAGAGAATTAAAAAAAAAACACAGAGTAAAGAAATAGGAGCTAAATTCAAAAAAAAAGTCAAGAAGGGGAAACAAAAAGCAAAGCAAAGCAAAGAAGAAGCAAGAAAGAACATAACAAAGCAAACACATCATACATGTGTTGTTTGACCAGTAAGGAGGATTGTTTCTGTTGACAGGTGCTAGGTGCTGATGAAGACTTTTTCATGCCTCAGGAGAAAGAGAAGGAGCAGGAGAGAGGTGTGGTATAAAAATGGGGTTTTGGGCTTTTCCAAGATTACCAACATTTTGCCCTAATCTATCTGTCTATCTATCTATCTATCTATCTATCTATCTATCTATCTATCTATACAGGAAAGAAAACAGAAGGGAGCACAAAAGGGGCATGGTTGCAGAGCAATCTTTGGGCATGGATGCATGCAAGGATCCTGTTCCTGTTCCTGTTCCTGCTGATGCTGATGCTGATGCTGATCCTACTTCATGTGTTGGGGGCCATGATCCCAAGCAAGCTGTTAATGTTGCTTCTTCTGGTGAGAATGGCCATGGTGATGCTGTTGTGGAGGCTCAGCCCAAAGCCCCCACCCACACTGATGCTGCTGAGGTTCATCAAGCTGCTGTTAATGCTGGGAAAATGCGCAGCGGTGAAGACGACGACGACGGCGATGATGATGATGATGATGATGATGTTCGGGCCGTGGCTGGAGATGGTGGGCACATGTTTGTGGAGTACTTTGTTTATGGGAAGCCCTTCCAGGTGCTAGCCAGATACATACCGCCGTTCAACCCCATCGGACAAGGCGCCTACGGCTTCGTCTGGTAATGCGAAAAATTCCTCTTGTTTGTCACACAAATTCTCTCTTTCCGGTTTGTTTTTTTTGTTTTTGTTTTGTTTTGGGGGTCTTTCGAAGCGCTTAGGATCTCGGATCGGATCGGATCGGATCGCGATCGCAGCGAAACAAAGATGCTTGTCCGAATCGATCGGGTCGATCTGCTCCGGGGAAGTGGGGGAATGAATGATTGCGCGTAGGATTTTGACAGGTTTGGAACCGTGTTCCGTGGGAAGGATCGACGATTAAGCGTGGCGAGATGGGTTTGGTCATATAGCCGGGTTAATCTGCTCCAGGAAGTGGTAAAGATTTAGGAGGAGGATTGACAGGTTTCGAACTAGCTGTGATCCCTTCCCGAATGAATTGTTGGAATGGGAAGATGGTCGGCGAGCTGATGGGATCGATTCGGGTAGCCGGGTTTAATCTTTTGTCGATGAAGCGGTAATGATCCGGAGGAGGATTAACAGGGTTTTCGGGGATTGTGTTCGGTGGGAAGGATCAATGAGCAAATGGGATCGATCGATAGCCGATTAATTGATCCGCTCTAGGAAGTGACGACGAACAATTAGGAGGAGGATTGATGGATGGATGGATTGATTGATTGATTGATTGATTGATAGGGTGGGTTCTTAAAGTGGGGAAGGATTGAGGAGCTGATGATGATGATGATGATGATGATGGTGATGATCTTTCTGGTAACTGTGCATTCGTTCGGAATCCTAACAGCTCGGCGATCGATTCGGAGACGAACGAGATGGTGGCGATCAAGAAGATCTGCAACGTCTTCGACAGCAGAGTGGACGCGAAGCGCACGTTCAGAGAGCTCCGGCTCCTGCGCCACCTCGACCACGAGAACGTACGGGTCGCTTCTCCCCAGTCTCTTCTCGTACTTCCCAGACTTCCATCGATTCCAGTCTGCAGGAGCCTGTCTGTGTGCAGATCTCCGCGGTCGACCGATCGATCGGTCAATGAATAGAGTCAAGAGTCGTCGTCGCCGTCATGTTGACCAGTCAAAAGAGGGGCCACGAAAGGGACGCGCCAATTTTGACTGGTCAAGAAGGGGTGCCCCTTTTTTTCTCTTGACCGGTCAAAAGGCGTTTTCCAAGATATTTCCGGGAAGGCCTTTTTTGCTTGACCGGTCAAGAGCGCCGAGGCGGGCAACTGCCAGCTTGTTGCCATCTGCATCTTCCTGTGGATGTTGATGTTGATGTTGATGTTGATGTTGATGTTGATGTTGATGTTGGTGGATCAACAAACAACAAGCAGGTGATTGCGATCAAGCACATCATGCCGCCGGCGGACCCGCGCGATTTCCAAGACGTGTACGTGGTGTTCCCGATCATGGACACGGATCTAAGCCAGCTCATCCGCTCGCGGCAGCCGTTGACGGAGGAGCATTGCCAGGTCTCTGGGATTTCAAGGGTCTCAGAATCAGGGGTTTCAGAATCAGGGGTCTCGAAATCTGGGATCTGGGGATCTGGGGTCTCGGAATCTGGGATCTGGGGATCTGAGGTCTTAGAATCGGGGATCTGGGGATCTGGGGATCTCCGAATCTGGGGATCTGGGGATCTAGTGTCCCAGAATCTGGGATCCGGGGTCTCGGAACACGCCAGAATCCGGGATCTGGAATCTTCGAGCTCACGCGCCGCCCCCGTGTTGTCGTTTGCAGTACTTCCTGTACCAGATCCTGCGCGGCCTCAAGTACATCCACTCGGCCAACGTGCTGCACCGCGACCTCAAGCCCGACAACATCCTGATCAACGCCAACTGCGACCTCAGGATCTGCGACTTTGGGATCGCGCGCACCATGACCTCCACCGACTCGAGCAGCTTCATGACGGAGTACGTGGTGGCGCGCTGGTACCGCGCGCCCGAGCTGCTGCTCAACGCGTGCGAGTACACGGGCGCCATCGACGTCTGGTCGGTCGGCTGCATCTACATGGAGCTCCTCACGCACCAGCCGCTCTTCCCGGGCCGCGACTACGTCCACCAGCTCCGCTCCATCGTCGAGGTCCTCTTTCTCGCTTCGCTTCCCCGGTTACTCTGTCTTTCCTTGAGATTCTTAATTTTTTTTTGCGTAAAGTTTGCGTAAAGTTTGCGTAAAGTTTTGCATAAAGTTTGCGTAAAATTTGCGTAAAGTTTGCGTAAAATTTGCTTTAAAGTTTGTGTAAAATTTGCGTAATTTTTTCGTAAAGTTTGCGTAATTTTTTCGTAAAATTTGCTTTAAAGTTTGCGTAAAATTTGCGTAATTTTTTCGTAAAGTTTGCGTAAAATTTGC
>JBBBWG010030765.1:3146-24420 GCA_037176905.1 Azolla pinnata | reverse complement strand
CTGCCAAATCAAGCATGGCTTCACAACCAACATATACACACTGAGTCTACGGATGATTAGTTTGGATGATGATAAACCAGCATGGCTTCACAACCAGCCTAAAGTGCGAAAATCATCAATACATACATACCCTAAACCCTAAACCCTAAACCCTAAACCGGTAATGTATGGCTGTATGTATGTATGTATGTATGGGTCTACGGATGTATTGATGGTGATTGTTTGGATGTATGGATGGATGAGTATGTGTGTGTGTGTGTATGCATGCATGCATGCGTGCGTGCATGGATGAATGGATGAATGTATGTGTGTGTATGTGCATGTGTGGGTGCATACATGAATGGATGACTGTATGTATGCATGCGTTTTGTATGTATGTACATGTGGGTGTATAGATGAATGGATGACTGTATGTATGCATGCGTTTTGTATGTATGTATGTATGCATGCATGCATGTGTGTGTATGCATGTGCGGGTGTGGATGAATGTATGTGTGCATGCATGCATGTGTGGGTGCATGGATGAATGGATGAATGTGTGTGTGCATGCATGTGTGTGTATGCATGTGCGGGTGTGGATGAATGCATGCATGCATGCATGTGTGGGTGCATGGATGAATGGATGAATGTGTGCGTGCATGCATGTGTGGGTGCATGGATGAATGGATGAATGCATGCATGCATGCATGTGTGGGCGTATGGATGAATGGACGAATGTGTGTGTGCATGAATGGATGGATGGACGAATGCATGTATGCATGCGTGGGTGTGTATGTATGTATGCATGCGTGGGTGTATGGATGAATGGATGAATGCATGTATGCATGCATGGGTGTGTATGTATGTATGCATGCGTGCGTATGTATGTATGCATGCGTGCGTGTATGGATGAATAGATGAATGTATGTATGCATGCATGTGTGTATGTATGTGCGCATGTATGTATGTGCGCGCTCCGCTCCTGCTCTCCTGCTCCCTTGTTCGTGCTTTGCTCTACTTCTGCTGCTCCTGCTCCTTCTGATCTCGCCATCGCTGCTGCACCTGCTCCTTCTGCTCCTCCTGCAACTCAACAAGGTAAAAGACACACTGCTTCTCTTCCCTCGGATTTCTTTTGGAAGCAGGAGCCTGTGGATAGAAAACATTACACGAAACACTCGCAGCATACAACGCAATCAAACATGCATAGAGACATCGTGTGCCAAAACTTTCACAGAAAACAGAGCGCGCACAAGCATACAGCCTGTTCAGACACACATGCATAACATACATGCATACATATGAACATTCTATACAAACATGCATATGAACATTGTATACAAACTTGCATACAAACCGAGTGCATGCTTGCATGCATACAGTCTGTACGGACATACATCCATAACATAAACACGTAGATACATAGATACATGGAGGCATACATGTATGCATGCATGCACACACAGACACAAACATGTATACAAACAACAATCATGTATGATTGTAGCTGTGAATTTTTTATTTATTTCATCTGTCATGTTAATTGTTTCTTTTTTGTAGGTGACTAGGATTGTTGATTGTCATTCAACGATATTTTCGAATCGCGGTTTCCTAATGCGAGAAATATTCGGTTACCACTGTTGATAAACCCTTGCAATATTCGCGCTACGTGGATTGATAATGCCGGTGGTGCTTGATTGGCTGTGTTGATAAGTTCCATCAATACCGGAGAAACATCGGCATTATGAGTGTTCAGTGTTCTAGAGGATGTCTTGGCGTGTAGATTCCTCAAAAATGGAATAAAATCCCGGGCGACAGCTTTTTGATCGATTTGTTTGCGATAGAGGAGAAGGGGCTTCAGATAGAAAAAGAGATTGCTTGTCAGCTTTTGGGTTTGTAGGTGAGTGCACTTCTTTTCTTGTTTCTTCCATGAATAGCTATGTAGGTACAAACCTTGCATTCTAGAAAACTCAGTTTTAAACGTGATCAGGTTCAGCTGGAATTCTTAAGATTTGGGGTTTGATGTGTTAATAAATTTGAGAACCCTGAGGACTATGCCATGTTCGTTGCCAGTGACATTATAGTGCATGCACCTGCTACTAACAAACTGCAGTATCCGACCATGTTTTTGTCGGTGTGTTGTCACTAGCATCATTTAGATGATGAAGAAATACCTTCAGGTCTTCAATACTTCTCTAATCTCCCAATAAACCTTCTCATGGGCAATTTTTTTGTTATTTCATCCTCTGGTTTTCTTCCTCTTTGGGATGCTCACTTGGGTATTGTGAAAATCAACCATACAACAATGCATGATTCGGGGGTACTTGGGCGTTTTTCTCCTGTATCTGTATCTAATTTATTCTGTCTATCATACAAATTGCCATCTTTTCATGTTTGCACATACATTAGTGTTCATACTGTCAGGATGCCTTAGTCTGTCACTCTTATTTTTTTCACAGGGTTATCACTCTGCAGCCATGGCTTTCCAAAGTGCGACTTCCAGTTTCACAAGAAAAGGAGCTACACCCAGTTTGCTGCCTTCTCCATGCTGCAAACCAGGGCCTCATGGCACCTTCCTCATCTCTTCTGGCTTCTCGGACCTGGATAATATCCTTTTCTTTCTTTTGTCTTCATTTTGTTTAAAAAAATGTAAAAGTTGGAGGAGTACTTTGAAGTTTTTTCTTGGTTTTCTTTGATGAATTGCACACAAATAATAGGTGGTGGGTTTCCTGTTGGAAGCGTGATAATGGTGATGGAGGATATCAATGCACCACATCACTTGCTCCTCTTGAGGTACTTCATGGCTCAGGGTCTTGTGCATGGACAGCCCCTCCTCTTTGGCAGCACGACCTCATCCTCGCAAGCGTTCTTAGGGACTCTTCCTGGCCTCTCTAAGTCAAAAGAAAACCTCCATGACACCACCGTTACGGATTTCAAGGGCTCGGAGGTAAGCTCCTTGCACTTTCCCTTTCCATCATAATATTATAATTCACTCCCCAGTCAAGATGACAATGTTCTACAAAGAGTTGAAGTCTTTGGAGCAGTGATCTTTGATGCTGTCAAAATAGATGCGTTCAACTTTCTAGGATTAGTTTTTGATCATGAGAAAAATGTATCCTCAATCACTGTATGCTGCTCCTCTAAGTCCGAGTATTTGTCGCCCTCAATGAAAACTTGATGAGACCATCTACCTGCCTACATGCTTAATTTATACCTTTTCCTTTTTGTGATAGAATGTGTCTACTGAAGTGAAATCTCATTCTATGGTAGGGACGGGACTCACAAAAAATGTGGGATTCTAAAAGAAAATTGCTGAAACATATTTGATGGAATCTTAAAGCAATTTTCTTCTAGTGAAGAAATTGGACTTCCCAGAGTTTAAATTGGCAGAATAACAGATGAATGTGGCTCCTTACTATTCACTTGGAGAAGACAGTACGGCCTCCTTAGGGGAGGCTTTGCCACTTTGGACAAGATATACAGTTCAATACATGACCCATCAGGCTTGAGAAAGGCATTGAAGATGTGTGTCCTGTCTGCGTATGGCAGAATCAATATGCTTTATTTCTTGAGCAGTTTCCATATTACTGCAAGAACTGGAGGAGAATGAACAGAAGGATATGTGTCTATGGTAGATGGTGATGTGTATGTCTCGAGGTTTGAATCAAACCAAAGAGAAACGATTCTGAAAAGTTAAAAATGAAACGATGCCCTCAGAGCCTTGTGTCTTCCTGCGCCTAGAACCAAAATTTGAACTTTACTTATCTGGCTGAAACCTGGGGATGTATCCTCTTAAGGTCAAGCTACATCAAGATATATAACATGTAAGAAGATGCAATAAAGCAATGTGGAGGCTTTATATGTGATAGAAAAACCTGAATACTGAGAAGTTTTTGCTTTGTTTGGCCATCTTTAGTCTGAAGGATTGAGAATTGCTTGGCAATATCGGAAGTTCATCGATGAACAGCAATCATTAGAGGACCGCCGGGCTCAGCAGCAGAAATTGATGCTGGAGTCACGTGGTACAATAGAATATATCGCACCTTTATTAAGCAGCATTAATTGGGATGTTACTAAAAAATGGTTTATTTACCGGAAACTTCACTTCAGGTGGTGCCAAGCTTGATTATTGCAGCTCTTTTGATATCAAGAGGCCTGTTGAAAGGTCATTGTTCACATCTGGCAATGTAGAGTGTATAAATCTTCAAGTAGACACTCCCTTATCAGAGCTCCGGGACAAATGCAGAGGCTTCTGCTCAAAGTTATCAAGGTGATCCCAGCTATTGTGAACCTTGTTTCGGTTGTTGTTTTGCAAGAATAGAAAGCCATTAGGGCACTATGCTCATTGTCTGCATCCATTGGAAGTTCAGCTCCTATTTAAACACGAATAACTAAAACAATAGTGAGGACAGATACCTTTGAGTATCTTGTCCTCAAACCAAATGAGGTTGTCTATTCCATTTGTCTGTTTAGATGTAGCACATACATAGTTTTTAACATACTGTAATCATATAGCTTAAGCTGTGTGATGATTCTTCAAGGTTGAAAATTTGTCTGACGTATAATGGGGTTCCTTCATTATTTAGGGACAAGCAGCAAATTGGTCGGCTTGCATTACAATCACTCTGTTGTCCTCAAGGGTTATACTTTGACAAGGTATGGATGATAGTGTTTGTTGGGTGTGCACGGGTCTATACATAGATTTAGGCTGAAAAATTAACTAAAATTTGGCCTACAATCTTGCTAAATTAAACGGTCAAGCGACAGTTGTGCTGTTATGAAGTAGGTCACAAAATCAGTATTTCGTTACTACCTTCACGGTATTGAGTTATGTTTTAAAATCTAAACTTATATACACATTCATACAGGACTGGGAAATGCTAGGGTTTTTGCAGTCTCTGAAAGGACAAGTGCGTGCTTCAAATAGCGTAGCCATGGTCACTTTTCCTGCTTCATTACTGTCTCCAAACTTTTCTGTTCGATGGCAACACATGGCCGACGTTTTACTGGCTATCGAAGCTGTACCAGGTGATGGGTCTGATCTATGATGCTTTGAGAAGTAAATCTTATGACTAGATGTTGTCATTACACCTTGATCTGCAATTGGCTGCTAGTAGTATGTAGCCCCAAGCTTGGACCATATAAAGCTCCAGTTTTGGAGAGATGTTAACCTTTATTTCAGTTTCTTGTTGCTATTTACACATAGTGATGGTTATGTCCTAAGCCAGCATTCTTGTCCATTGTCTTGCTTGTGGTTTCATGATCCCTCAAGTATTAGTGAAACTCTTAATCATGTGTACATTAGAGTCCTTCTCCATGAGCTTTTTGTTTGTGTTTTCAGCTAACTGAAAGGGTCTAGTTGTGAAGCAGATGATGACAAAGGCATGATGTCATTGATTACGGATTACAATGACATTATCGGATTCCTGCGGATCTTGAAACTCCCTTGCATCAATACACAGGTATACATACATACATACGTACATACATTCATATATTTTCGTGTTCATCCCTGAATACATAGGCGTAATGGCCGTATTTTTATACGGTAATAGCTCAACAACCTCTTGTATTTGGCGTGTTAGGTGCCTATCATACCCGAGTCTGGCATTTACGGATTGAAATTCTCAAGAAGGAAGATGATATCTCTCGAGAAGTTGAATCAAGCGCCCATCGATGCTTCGGATCCAGATTCGGGCAGCAAAACTGCAAGCAGCCTTCTTTGTAGTGGGCCGCAAAACGTGGCATCGGCCATAGATTTTTGACTCGATTTGTTTTCTGTATCTCGATCAAGCATCTGAAAGCGTCATATAGACCGTGCCATAACGGTGTCTAGGACAATGGTGCCATATGTTATATAACTTAAGAGAAAGAAAGATCCTATAACATGCATTGTCCTGTTGTAACTTATAACACCGTTCGTTATGCGTGCGTAAGGATCCCATTAAGAACAGTTTTGAGATGAAGAGGTATGATCCCTTTCTCCCCACATGGGTCCTTAATTTCCAAGTTTTTCACAATGCATGAGGCAAGAAGATGAAAAGGTGATGAACAAGGGCTGTTCTATGTACAGTTTTGGCGCAGGTGCTTCGACAGCAACCTCCGTAACTCTCTCTATTATTGTAATGCTCCCCCCCATGGTTGCTCTCAGATGTGGCAATGGTCTAGGTTTAGGAACATTGTTACGAAGATCGCCGAGTCTTTTTGGAATGGCTTTTCATCTCGACATTATTCCAGAGCAATCTGCACGAGGGCGACTTAGTTAACAGCTCCCTAGAAGGCACACTCTGGAAGCGGGAGGGCTTGAACCTTGGGCTTCTCACCTTGGAACAATGCCTCACACCACACAAGTGATGAATCCAATCGGGGAAGGTTTTGGCATTCGATTTACTAGAGCTCAGTTTCCTACTAGGCTTCGGCTCCAAATGGGGATTGAGCTTGTTGAACCATATTTTGGCTGAAGTTTCTGGGGTATAATCGGGCTTTCCTTCATTTGAGATGGTGTGCAGAAGCAATCGGGTCGGTGGCGTCTCGAGCTAAAGCTCGAAAGCCCTAGTCTCTTTAACACGAAGCATTTGATCGAGGTCTGCAAAACCTTTTCACAGTACAAAATGCCCCCCAAGCAAGATACAAGTCTCGTGTTCCAATGCTTCCAACATATCATGCACCCAAATCTTGGTGTGCGAGTAACTACTAAAACCACAGAAATCCAGATCCGTTCGATTCGGTTCTGATCCATTTCCGGGTTTTGATCCGATCCGATCCGATCCAATTCTGATCCATTTCCGGGTTTTGATCCGATCCAATTCTGATCCATTTCCGGGTTTTGATCCGATCCAATTCTGATCCATTTCCGGGTTTCGATCCGATCCAATTCTGATCCATTTCCGATCCGATCCGGTTCCCGATCCGATCCGATCCAATGTTTCCGGCATATCACACACCCAAATCCTGGTGTTGCGAGTAACTGCTAAAACCGCAGAAATCCGGATCGGTTCGGTCTGGTTCTGATCCATTTTCGATCCGATCCGGCTCTAATCTGATTCGATTCATTTCCGATCCGACCCAATTCGTTCCCAATCCGATCTGATTCGTTTTCAATCCGATCCAGTTCTCGATCCGATCCGATGCGATGCGATGCGATGCGATGCGATCAGGAAGTGAATTCACTGCATTTGTGTGCAAAAAAATGTGTTGAAAGTTGAGACTCTTGTGGTCATTTTTGGCAAAGAAGTGAAAGCGCCACAAAACACAACATCTTTGGCAGAGAGACGCTGCAGACGGCAGGCGGCGATGGCGATGGCGACGGCGACGGCGACGAGCGGAGCTCTCCGTGCTCTCGAGGATCGCCTCAGACGTCTTCTCAGCCTCGGCCTCGCCGCTCCCTCCTCCTCCTCCTCCTCCTCGTAAGCCGCGGCCTCCGTTTCTGCCCGCTTGTGCTTTGCTTCTTGCTCTCCCGCGGGCTTTCTGTTTTGCTCACTTTGTCCGTCTTGTCTCGGGCCCGCTGCTGTCATGTAGCCCTCGGACAGGCACGAGGATGAGGAAGGTCTGGAGGATCTCCGATGCAGAGATGCAGGGCCAATCTGTGCGTGCCATCCATGCCTTCATCAAAGCTCGTAAATCCAAGCTCCAGTCGATCGAGGTGTGTGTGTGTGTGTGCGTCCTTATGTGAAAACCTACCTTCGATATTTTCTCACATGTACACTATGTTTGTTACATTTAGAATGTACGCTATGAGAGAGAGAGAGAGAGAGAGAGAGAGAGAGAGAGAGAGAGAGAGAGAGAGAGAGAGAGAGAGAGAGAGAGAGAGAGATTATATTATCATCTTCAACGGTCAAATATGTCCTCTGTCAAATAGATAGATCAAAAAGAGGGAGGGAGAGAGAGAGAGAGAAAGAGAGAGAGAGAGAGAGAGAGTGTGTGTGTGTGTGTGTGTGTGTGTGTGATATTGCGACTGGTGATGAAATTGGGGTTTTTTGTATTGTAGTGATCTTTTTACAAGAAGAAAAAAATAGAGTGAGATAGTTTGAAAAGTTCATATCATTCCAGCCTTACACCCGTCAAGCATTGTTTCAAATCATTCCATCTGCCTTGATACTGGATTAGGTTGAAAGCTTGAGCAATGCATGATCCTTTTCTCTTTGTGAATTAGATTGTAAAGTTAAGTGATGGACATTCTGATGTATCTCAATATTGAATTAGGTCCATGATTTGAGTGATGTATGCTCCATGTGTCTCGATGCCAAATTAGGTTGAAAACTTGAGTCATGGACCTCTTAATGCAAATTAGGACTGGAAAATGGTGTCGGTGGTGGGTGCCCTATGTATTTCATTGCAAATTACGTCAAAAGCTTAAGTGATGGATGGTCATCATGTGTCATCTTCAGTTGATAGGAGTTCCACATCTTCAGTTGGCCATTTACTCCACTTTATAAGCAAGCATTCAATAAATCTCTCTCAAGCCAATGGTAATTTCTTTTAGAATGAAAGAATCCCAGAAAATAGTTAGCAGTAGCTGTGGTTTGACAATGTGAATTATGTTGAAAACTGGTGCGATAGATATTCCACTTGCCTCAATACAAATTATGTGAAAATTTTGAATGATGGACAATATGAAAAGAGTAGGAACAACAGCTGTTAATTGTAAAGCAGGAAAAGCGGGTCTAGAAAACGGAAGGAAACATGAAGTTTCAAACACATTGAAGAGACTATGATGCTGGTGGCCTTAGTTTAGATTCTCTTTGTCACAGAAACCTTCCCAATTCCAATTTTTTTGTCATAGGTTGAGGTCAAAGCATATTCTTCTTTTTCTCTTTGCAAGCGTGAGGAAGCATACTCTTGGTTTTTTGCGAGTCAAGACATGTTCTTTTTGGGTGTGCATTTATCAAGACATGTATGCCAGGGGAGACTACTAGTCAAAATTTCATGTTCGTTTCACTAGTTAATTCTTTGTTTGGTATACCTAACAAGTGAGTTTGATTTTAATCTCATTAAATGCTTGGTTAGTAGAAATCTTTGTTATGATCCCCATATAGGTTTGCTTCAATGTATTGATTGTTTTACATGAGGATCTCTCCTGTCAGGCAAGTACCTGATCGTCTATCATGACGGGCAGAAAAACTTGCTGGAAGATATTATCTCAGCCCTGGAAGGATTACTGAAGGCAGAGAGTGAACAAGTATACAGTGTTGCAGCAGAAGTGACTGCTACTTTGGCGAAATCTGGAGGTGTTTCACTTATTGGATCTAAGTTTCAAGGAATTTATGCACCCCTTATCCAACTACTTTCATGTGCTAGCATCAGTACTGTTACTTTTTGTGCGACGGCTTTGCAAGTAATTATTGCTAACACAACCAAGTTAAGAGCAGGGATTGATGTGGAAGACTTATGGAAGGCATTCAAAGATATGGATATACTCAATACCTTGTCGCATAGATTTCAGACACATGAAAGATTTGACGGTGAAGGTAGCTCCCTTTATGGAGCTATAGCTGATCTACTCGCTACGATTCTTCACTTCTGGAAAGAAGCAAGATTTCCCCTTGGTAGGAACTTTAACTTCAGGAAATCTGTGCTAGCCCAATGTGCGAATGCAAATGAAGTTATCTCATCTACAGCTCTCAGGCTGTGCGCTGCATTAGGTGACAATACCTGTTTCTAGTTCAATAAAACTGTATTTATGGTCATACAAAATGAACCAAATAAATGCGGTCTTTTGTTTATGAATTAATTTTGTAGCCCTGTGTGGAGGGGTTGCATCATTGCTGGTTCAAGATAGTGAAGCATTGTCAACTTGTTTGGTGACTAATACAAATTCATCAAGAAGCTGCAATACCAGAACTGAAGCATTCCACTTTCTTTATACATTGACAGTATGTTTGAACTTCCTTATCTACCAATGACATGGCTTGGCATTCTTTGGAAATGAATTTTACTAATGGAATTGTATTCCTTCTATAGAGATCTTGTGATTTGAGCAAGCTACTTGGTGAAACTATTGCAACCTCCATCGGCAAAAACATAACAAATGCAATATCTGAGGGAATACAAGAGAGTAGTTCAAGATGGTCTTCAGATATAAAAAATTTAGTTCTGAAGGCATCTCAAGCAGCTCAGGGCTTACTTCGATTGCCTGGAAATCATCATCATTCCTTCTGGAGGTCAGAGTTTGGCATTGTTACTTGCAACTTGTTACTAGATATGTATGATGGTGGAAATCAGAGCCATTCTCAAAGAGATATAGTTGTCGATACAAAGTCAGGAAAATATGATGCCGTTCTTGGTCCTGTTCTCTGGGATGCATTGGGCTGGCTTTTCATCAACGCCCCCACTGTGGGTGAGGAAACCCTTTTGAGGATGAAGCAGCAAGTGGCTGTGATATCAAGAGCGATTGATTTTGCATGGTAAGCTCAAACATCCTCTAAAGAATGACTTTTAATATCACATTCCTGGTCTGAAGTTATGTTTTTGGTGGGGCATTATGTTGTTGTTTTCTTCTGTTGAGCTGAATGTACAAGGATGTGCACGTTGTCTTGTAAGATAAGTTTTAATACTGTGCCTGGACTTGTAATCTCTACTTTGTAGAAACCCAGTTCTTGAAGTTACCACGAAACAGAGAGGTTGTTATAAGTATAGAAGTGATTGAATCCCTTAAGAAAGCAATTGTTGAAGATAGCAAAAGCTAGCTGCTTCGTGTACCATCACTATTTCATGTCAAACGTTCTGCTGGTCAGGTAGCAGAAAAAGTGTGAGCGAACCCATTATTCAGAGCGTGCAATTTAATACTATGTCAAATTTTACATCATTAAGACCTTGCTGGGGTCACCTTTATTCATGATCGCATGGTATACTCCTTTCCATACTTTCTTCTCTGTCTCAATTCGTGAAGGTACCATCAACACATCTTAATTGTGCGTGTTATGGAATCAGTCAGTTGGTTTTGTTGAAAAAATTCCAAAATCAGTCGCGGCCAAAAAGATTGCTTGCTTCATTTATGTACTAATCTTGCTTTCTCTTTTATCCATGTTTAGTTTTGCGTTGAATTTATGTTATGTGGAGTAAAAGGTTATCTCAGCATAGCAAAATTTCTGAACGACAATCTGTTAAAGACAAACTGCATTTTTGTCCCTTTGTTTGAAAATTTTGGTATAGAAAGTTACAATATATCTAAGAGAAATTATGCCATCTTTTCTCTCAGTGCAATATTGTCAAAGGTGGTTGTCAGAAAGGGTACTCAACCAGACTTGAAGCATCTACAGGATCGTTATTGCACTGGTTTAGAAGGTGTTCTAATTTGCAAAGTAATACTCTTCCTTCTTTATTCCCCATCACATCACTTGGCAGAGTTGTCGAAACATAGGCTTGGATACTACTTACAACAGCATGGACGTGATTGGTTGTCTTCCTTCGTCAGTAAGATTTCACTAACACTGAGTTCAGAAGCCGCAGCTGATCACATGATTGCTGTCATGAGCTTAATTGCTGCAAGCTGTTTGTCAGTATTTGTGGATTTCCGTGAACAACTTCTTGAGCATGGTGTGGTGGATGTATTTGTTGAAGCTATTAAATTACACTCTTCCACAAATGTGTCACATCAGACACGTACTTCTGCCATGAAATCCGTCTATATACCTATTGATCTGAACTTGTGCTGTGAGAATGGTCCCAGTATATGGGAAGGAAGTAATCCTATGTTATTTTTTACATTGTGGGGATTTGCAAATTTGGCACGAGGATCAAACACAGCCAGAAGGATAAATGCGTCTCTACGGAGGAGATTATCTAACCCTTTGGATTGGACTATCATGCCAGATGAAGATGTAGACAGCCATCTCCTTGTCCTAGCAGGCTCTATGCAGGTTGCTAATGGTGTTCGCTGGTGTGCATCGTGCTGTCTTGCATCTTGTGGCTTGTTTGGCTTCCCTTCTGAAAGAAGTCAGCTGTCAAAATTATTCAATGACATTCATACGTCAGATGTTCATCTGGTTTTTCCTAGTGGCAACCGTGTTTATGCGCATAAGGTAATTATTGCAACAAAATGTCCAGATCTTTTGCCAGATCATAAAGTGGCACCATCCAAAGAAGGCCATCCTATGGAGTTAAATCTCTCAGCACGTATACAGGAGGCATCAATGGAGATTTTACTGGAATTCATATACACAGGGCTTGCATTTGTTAATGAAGAACATGAAACAGATGTCAAACTGCTTGCAAAACGATGCCACATGGATAACTTCTTGAGGTTGCTTGTTGGGAAGATGCCAGTATGGGGCAGTGTCCCTGATATCCACGATTTCAGCTCTGCTATTAGCAGTAAAGGTTGCAGCTTGGCGTGAGTAAAATGGTTTTCAACTCTAGATTGAAATGAAATGTAGAGATAGCCTGATAGGTGATACAAGTGTAAAATTTAAAATTAAAGCAAATATCTGAAACTGCTTTTCTGATTCATCAATTTCATCATTCTCTGGGAGTTACTGTAAATATGGAGGGAAAAATCAGCTCAAATAACCATATAATGTTAGTGTGATGAAGGAGTAATTAGTGAGAAAACGCAGAAATTTAATGATAAGAAAGTCGAGAATTATCAGGTAGGGAGACTATATAGGTTAGAATGTATAGGAATCATCAGACAAGTCTGTATTTAGAGAAGAAGAATGAGCGTATATCTATTTTTTTAGAAGGCAAATTCATTAGCTAATTCTCATATGCACTTGCAGAGATATCTTTTTTGAGGATAAGGACAATTATCAAAGTGGCTGCGTTGCAGCCAAAGGAGATCTAGGTCACCAGCATGCACACCGGGCTATACTTTCTGCACAGTGTAGCTATTTTGAAGGGCTTTTCCGGTCAGGCATGCAAGACAGGTATCTAGAGTATGAATATGAAGTTTCTTGGTTATGAGGCAACAAGTACTTACTATAGGCAACCAGAGATCATATTTGCATTTCTCTGAGATTAAATGCGAAACACCATTGTGTAATTGTGGTATGCAGCATTTCTAAAGTTTTGAAGGTTCCACTGGACACTGAGTCTTTGAAATGGCTCCTTCAATATATTTATTCATCAGTGCTTCCACGGAAACTAATGCCCGAAGCAGGGTGTATGTGGTCTTCCATGTCCAAATTGGATCAAATCAAGCATTTAAAGTCATACATGGAGCTCTCTCAGGTTGCACAACAATGGCTTCTTGAGGATTTGAATGAGCAATGTGCAATGGTGGTTCTAAATCTTTTGGAGAAGAACCTACATCTGGGAGCAGAGGTGATAAAGTTAGCAGATGTGTGTGAGCAATGGAAGCTTCTAGAGGGTGTGATTCAATGTATTGCCCGGAATTATCCACAAATGCGTGACAATGGTGAATTGGATGTATTGGATGAATATCTTATAGATGCTGTGAGAGCAGCACATGTTAGAATGTCAATGGACTATCGAAAAGGCATTGGAAATGATGATACACCTCTATTGTAGATATCCCATGATGCTCCTTTGTGTATTGCCTTAGCGAACCTGTGTACAATCCGTATGAAGTGGCATGTGGCCAATCTTGTGGTGAACTTTGTTGGCAGGGGATCAACCTAAAGAGCTCTTGTGATCCAGAAGAATTCCAGAAAAAAGCTTTCTCCATTTCTATGTATGGAAACTCCATACTGTCCTTGCGATGCCCATTTTTTAGACTGCCTGCTGCTGCTGCTGCTGCTGCTGCTGCTGCTTGTAGCAGTTGAGCTGTGCTTTGAAGCTTGAAGACACAGTATGAGAAGATTTGTAAATTTGTGGATATGGGATTATTCCATAGAACATGAGCTCAGGCTCGATGGGACACAGCTGAATTGTGAGTGCTTGGGTATTTTCCTTTTGAGGACGCATATTTTCATGGGCTTCACAGCAGACTGAGGAAAAAACATTTGTTTTGAGTTTGATATCTGTTGGGCTCAGGATGAAGCTGTAGATATGGGTGAAGTGACCGGCTTTTCATCACTACTTTGGGGTTTGCAAACACCCTATCCATGATCTTTACAGAAGGGGACTCAATTGAAGAATTGAGGAAGATAATGGTAATGGAAGAGGGTTCTAGACTTTGGTATAGGTCTGTAACTGCAACCTCGAGGCAGTTTTTAGGTTTTATACGAGGAAACGTAACAACGAGATTTTGGTCTTGATAACGATTAAAATGTTTTGCTGCCTCACCAATCAACGATTCTGTCATCACGATGGCCATGCCAGAATGCAGAAAAAGAAGTCATTGCCTACAGCCAAAGAAGATGATGTGAGGTAATCAAGAACAATAGTTGTATAAGAGAATGTGGTAATGTAGACAGTTATATTGTTTATATGAAATTTGAGTTGTGTTGCTATGCCGGCAAATACGTTGGTTTTACTGAACTCTCTGATTTCTCTGAGTACTATACTTTTCCATCAACATAGGAGGCCATTATAACAAAACATTATAAGCCATCAGCAGCACAGGATAATAAAGAAATGTAAGTACTTCTCAGAGCTTTTACAAAGTAAAGAGGTTTCCAAAGACATGTTTTTGTTTTTGTTTGCTTCGTAATGAAGGTCTTGCCAACATGTGGCACGAGCTACAGTGCGGGCTCATCAGAAGGCTTTGCTGAACTGGTACACGAAGCTTCCGATCAATTCTCAAGCATCGCAAGTCTTCCTTTGTAAACCTGCTCCTAATCATTTTGCCAAACGAATCAAAAGATCGTGCTAGAAACAGTTTCTTGACCCATGTTTCGAAATAAAGATTTGATCTTTCTTACTACTGTGTTATCAGCTTCCTGGGGACTTTAGGGCTTGTCCCAAGAAACTAGTTCCCCACCTATCTTATCTTTAAGAAGTCTATGAAGATATGAACAAAGATGAAGATGGCCCCCACTCTTAATATCTGGGTAAATGGAGGCCATGAGTGTAACCACAATCTCCATCTTTCTTTCTTGAATCTCTCAAGCCACCATGTTACAACCCAAAGTCTGTGCAATAGCACAAAGCATCATCGAGCGGAAGCAATCATTCGAAACGCTAGTGGGAGGAGAATCTAATAAGATGATGGCCCATGCCGGCTTTTAAAATCATTCTATGCCAGATCAGAGCTCTCTATATAACAGGGTGGTTTCTCTGTTGATCAGAGGCATATATCCTGCTCTTTGCACACAAGCCTTTTGAGCTTGACGGAAATGCTCACGCCGAATCAAGCCATCATCAGCATTGCGCCATCTGAACCATCTCGTGTGTGTAAACCAGAGATCATGCCGAAGGACGAGGAAGTTGTATCACATCTACCTCTGTCAAGCTTGACTCGACAATCGGAGAGTGTCAAGGATGGTTTCAACAGCATTAATCGAGGTATTTTTCGTGTATTGGATTGTAAGAAGCATGATCGTCTCTTAGCGTCAGGCACCACCCATAAGGGCTGCGATCCTCTGCGTAAAGCAATGAAGCCCAAGTCCCAGAATTTATACAATTCCCATGAAGAGCACATGAAGGAACTACTGTTTGTCTTCCTCTCACGATGATCACGTCAGAGCTCGACACTGTCTACACAGGTATAAATTTGTAGTATTTCAAAGATACTTGGGCGTGGGGGTATTCCAAAAACTCTTTCCCCAAGTGTAATTTGAGGCTGCAAAAATTGGATAGAATTAGGGTTTAGGGTTTCAAGCCATTGAGATTCATAATCCAATGATTAATACAGCATATGTCAGCTCCAACTCTTCAAAACTAAGCAAAACATCAGATTCCCAAAAGCTTAGCATTACACCAAAAGATTGAAGGAACGAACATTTATTCATACAAACAAAGATATGGACCTGTACAGACATCAAAAACAATCAGAGCTGCTGCTTTTCAGCTTATGATAACAGTGTTTATACAATCAATGCAAATATCCTTATCATAACACTTGCAATTTCAAGCAAACTTCAATACTCTTTTTAACACATTTCTTTTGATTGTTTCTGGATAACCTTCTGTGTTACAGATACAGAGCCTCGGTGACTTCCATTGTTGCATATAATGTAAACGTCATTCAAAATACAAAACGGAGAAAGAAAGGAAGTGGATGCTACATATGTCAATGATCTTGGCATCCTGAAGTACTTCCAAGAAGATAAAGACTATGGGAAACATAACGATTCTGCAATTTCTTTTTGCTGTTTATCCTGTTTCCTTTGAGCACATAAATTCTCAGCATTCAGAACACATTGAGGACTCCCACTACCAGAAAAAAGAAACGGATCTTTTACAATGTTTGAAAATCCTAAACGAACAACCCAAAACTCTGGCCCTTTTCTGCTTGAAGCCCTGGATAAGTGGCAGGCAGCTAGGATGATATGGAGAGCACATCTACATGTAGAAGGCCGAGGACCCCTTGTTAGGAAGCTGCATAGATCCAGAGTCTGCTCTGTACGAAGATTGATATGGACGTCCCAATGGCCTGTTATTGCTAGCAGGTGAGCTAGAATAGGAAGAGATATGACCTGGAATAGCTTGTGACCGATACGCAGGTGCAGGAGGCCCACCCGGCTGCAGTGAAGGCTCTCCTCCCAAAGATGATGATGGCACATACGGATAAGGCGAAGACCCCGCTGCTTCCAGATTTTGTTGAGCATGTGCAAAGCCTGGAGGCATGGTTCCAGAGCCTAGAATCGGTGGAAGAAGACCTGGATTAGGATTTGTGTAGTCCCTGCTCCTGTCATTGTTCGCCTGTTGCCACAAATGACACCAAGGTTAGGAGGGTTTTTTATTTGCCCATAATCCTTTTTTGCGCAGCCGGAACCCCACTCTTATATAATACCTTCACACTGAGATCAGTATGGCGAGAGTATGAAAGATGGAGCTTACAGAAACCACCTTCGTATATGCAGTGACCCTCCAGTGCTTCTCTTGCTGCTACCGCAGTCTGGACATCTGGTAGAGAAGACATGAGCTTTGTGAAAAGACCATTATGAAAATAAATGAAAAACAAATTAACACAAGGCAAACATCGACACGGTAACCCTCACAAAGCACTGGATTAATCCATGGAAGTAAAAGCGAATCTCTTACAACAGGATAAACTGGTGATTTCCTAAAACCTAGGATTCCATATCCTCTTACCAGGGTATTGAATCAAGGCTTGGAGTCCTGCATTTTTCTCAAACATCGCTATCTTCTGGATGGTGCCAAATGATGAGAATATCTGAAATCACAAAGCCAAACCAGTCAATTCATGAAGAGTAAACATTTCAGCCACTTTATCTACTCCCTATATAACTGTATCATTAATTGATGTGATGGCTATCCTCATTGTTCACGTAACATCTTTGACATTTACCCTATATGCTTAATTTGTCAATAACCAACAACCACAGTTCCAACGAACACAACAAACTTGTCACCGTACGCGCATGCACCTAGCACAGTTCCAACTCACATTTAGTTGATGTGAATGTTGGTCGACGAGTCCTAAATACCTCACCAAAGAGTTGCAAGATAGTTTCACTAGCACAATATTGTCTTCCATTGGCATGGATCTTTCATCCCTTCCCCAAAACAGACTCGGTGGACACCTAGTACTCCTTGATACGTACCATCCTATTACCTATTAAGCTAACCATGGGCCCTGGTGTTAATTAGCTTTCCAGGACATCTCTCTAGAATTGCTCCTTCAACAAACATGGATGATGGTCAGAAATATGAAGATAAATAGAAGTATCAAGGGGAAGAAGAGAGAACCAGAACACTCAAGAGGGAGGAGGATGCTGTTAAAAACTTTGTTTAGTATGAGGATAGTGGCTACCTTAGCCACCCAGCAGGGCCTAGAAAAACATGTCTTCATCCTTAAACCGGCCGGCGAATGTCTTAACACTTAAGATAAACAATGATAATTTTTATTCTTTCAGCTCTGGCCATCGTTCATGTGTTATATGCAGATCCAACGAGGATGACTACCGGATTTCTTTTTGACCCCGCCGAAGTACGAACTGTCTTGGTCCTATTTACGGAAATTCCAACTTCAATCTCCATCTCTTATTTGAACCCAATGAATAACATCACTTAGATGCAAATGTATCACGGCCCATAACAAAAAGATGCCACCAGCATACCGTGTGAAGGACATCGATTGTAACATCATACTGCATGTTCTCTATGGATGCTAATAAGACGTTGCTTTCTGGCTCCTTTTTCCCATCTACTCCTATGCCAAGCTACACATAAACCGATCAAAGAATTATAGTCTCGAAACAAAAGCATGCACAATCAGTCTGTATATATCAATCATTCTAAATTTACCTGTCCTGTGCCTTCAATGGCAGAAGGAGCAACAGGTAAGTAGGGGTTAGTGTAGTCCCTAAATTTCACAGAGAGAGAGAGAGGACATGAATTAAGGTACAAATATAAGAGAATTCAATAAAATGTATACCATATACAGAGAACACTTAACACACTTCTACCACAAAGTTAAGTAACCATTTCTGAATCGGCTAAAAATAAAGTTAACCAGCATGCGAACTACCAGACACTTGTTCCGAAACTAGAAATGACAGTGCAATTGTTATTGTTTCATACCAATTAAAATCCATGAGCACGATAGGGAAATCAAGCTGATGGAAACAAATTATACAAGGTGCTCATGTGCATATGCAAACTTTGATGCAAATGCAGACAGAGCTGTAAAAGACAAGCATACCTGCTTCGATGGCTCTGGAATTTGACAGTTAAATCTGTGTGAGCAGAAAATGAAATATGCAAATAGCATGTTGCAACATGCTCTGCCAACAAATATCTGAAACAAAACATAGTTGGCTTAGGCATCTCAAACCTGAATGACAGAAAACTTAACATTCACTGCAATACACATTGAGATTGCCCGGTAATCACTGAACATAAGCTTTCCTTAGATTTCCTAGTGCATTGCATGATCCACGATTATAATATCATTTCTGAAATCATAGGGCTAAAAATGATGTGGTCCAGAGCGGATATGTTGTGATGATCAGAAGCATATTGAGTAACATAAACAAGATCCTCGTGGTATTACTCGTGATATTCCTTTTAAGTTCTATTGTTATACCTTACCTAGGAATACTCCTGCCATCCAAGGCTGATCTTGCTGATGATGCTGTTTCAGCATCACTAAACTGAATGAGAGCCTGTGTATGACTGGAGTAACTTTAGCAAGGTAGCATGTTGAGGAAAAAATGGAACAGAGAAATGTACAAACCTGAAATCCTGCTGTCTTCTCAAATGTTGCAATCTTATGGACATACCCAAAAGCTGAAAATACCTACAGATGAGCATTTTATGCAAAAAAAATTGATTAAGAACATACTTCACAAATCGAATTAAGATTTAATTGCAGACGTTTGAAGCTTACCAAGTGCAAAACATCAATACTAACATCACCGGCTTCCACTCCTTCAAATGTCACCAACAGGACATTGCTTACAACATCCCCTGTACCTTTATTATTTACAATTTCTTGCCGATTTGAGTATTGTAGGTAAACAGACTTCCCCCGGATCTGAGCAGGTTCAGATGAAGAAGCATAATAGGAAACCATAGAGATGGCCTGATTCACATCCACCTACATATACAAATAAATTAAAGAGTATACTGCGGTAACGTTGCATACAATATATCTTTTGCAACTAGTTTTGGACGGTTGCCAAAAGGCAATGACTCTGCACATTCTTGTGACAAATATGACAGAACAATTTTGAAGATAGAATACATTAAGCTCACTCCATGATGTATCAGTAGATTCCCCTTTTTTTTGGTAACGCCAATTAGGGCTCATATTACATCACACTTTCCGGAAATTCCTTCGCACATTTTTATCGTACTCAATTTGTGCACCTCAATTGCAATGTTATGGGTAACTTTCTTAAACTTAGTAAATCCGTATGTACTATGTGACAAGAACTCATGTTTCCTTTCATGGATCACGTTTAACGTATGAGAAAGATGTCAAACAAGTGGACCAAAGTGGGATATAATTTTTAGGAAATTGGAAGGTTTTTCCGTTATACCATGTGACCTATGAGTAAACCCTAAACCAACCATTGATCATTTATAGTGAAGAGAATGGGAAGGTTTCAAGGTATTATAACATGGTCTAAGAAGTGGATATCAATTGGGTGGAAGCATTTCAAGTAGAGGTGATCTGAAGAGTTGGCCCCGCCTTAGGTACAGCAAAGTGACCAAAAATAGAATAGTTTATGACGAGAAGATGCATGATCGCTAGATAGCCCTCTAGTTTTCATCAACTTGAACTTGGTGATAGGCGATACAAGATATGAAGAGGAAAGCATGTAAATCTATATGATATGTGATAGAAAAAACTTCTCCGGCGTTTCTTCAAACAAGTCGGAAGACAAAATAAGATCATATATGACGGAAAGATTCTAGTTCAAAGAAAATTGTGTTCAACCTATTAATGCTTTATCAGATGATGATGACGCAATGAGAGAGTATCAACATCGATCGGAGGGACTCGGAAACTTACCTGGTAATTAATGGTATTGTGTAAAATGCTAACAAGACTGTTTCGAGCATGTTACATCCCCATAGATGCAAATACATTTCATTTTTCTCTACTCTGTAGAAGTAAGCAAACTTAGTATTCCACACACCCTATGATGAAATGGGAAAAGGACTGAGCACATGATCTGACCTCCATTGGACAACCTTAGGAACGGAGGTACATCAAAGCAGATGAGGACTCACAGACTCATCTACTCTTTTCATTACAGGGTGGAAATGTTTCATTCTTTTACATTTCTAAAGCAACCATAGAGGTTGTGAACTTCATTTCAGCTGTTTTTCAAAGGCATGCAGACATAGGTATCTGAGGACCCAGTAGACATAACACGTTCCATTCCACTTCGCATCTTAAACAGCACGCATACAGACATGCAACAAGAATGGGAGCCTCCATAGAAGGGATAAATTTCCTTTCAGCTCTCTCAGACACACAATGCATTTCATTTCAGCTCTCTCAAACACATAATACATTTGATTTCAGGTCTCTCAAACACATAATACATTTCATTTCAGGTCTCTCAAACACATAATACATTTCATTCAATTCCACTTCTGTATCCTACACGCACGCACAAAAGAGGTATGTGAGCCTCCACATGCGAGATAAAATCCGTTCAGATATTGCACGCCTCGTTTCCTTTTTGTGTCTTAAACACATCCACATACAGATTCGAGGGCATTTCGTCGCATTTCAATCTAGTTTCTAACACATATGAAGCAACGAATTGATGTTCTTTTTTTCTTGCTCGTTTCGATGCCAAGAAGAGAATCG
>JBBBWG010030754.1:35537-47627 GCA_037176905.1 Azolla pinnata | reverse complement strand
GACTAAGGTTAAGGCCTTAATCTAGACTAAGGTTAAGGCCTTAATCTAGACTAAGGTTAAGGCCTTAATCTAGACTAAGGTTAAGGCCTTAATCTAGACTAGGGTTAAGGCCTTAATCTAGAGAGAGATGGCCCAAGGTTGAGGCCTTAATCTAGAGAGAGAGAGAGAGAGAGAGAGGAAGCAGAAGGCGAAGCAGAAGAGAAGAAGAAGAAGAAGGCGAAGCAGAAGAGAAGAAGAAGAAGAAGAAGAAGCGGCAGAAGAAGGAAGAAGCAGAAGAAGAAGCAGAAGAAGAAGAAGCGGCAGAAGAAGGAAGAAGCAGAAGGCGGAGCAGGAGCGAACGATGTCGTTGCAGGCATCCTCGCAGTCGGACATCGACGAGATCGAGAGCCTCTTCCAGAACCACACCTCCTCCAGCTTGCCATCGCCGCTCCAAATCCCCGGCTCCGTGCCGCCTGCAAGGCCTGCAAGCCCTCCCCGCGCTTCCATCCCCATCACTCCATCCTCCTCGTCTTCTTCCTCCTCGTACCTTCCCATCCCCCCCGTCAATCCTTCCCCCCCTAAACCCCCCGCAAACCCTAGCCCTAACCCTAGCTCCACGCCCACCTTCTCGCCAGATCCCCCGTCTTCTTCTGCACCAAACTTCGGATCGAACGCCCCCGCGCTCGGATTTGGCGGTGGCCCTAATGCCAGCACTCTGACCGAACCCGTCTGGCATACGATTAAGCGTGACCTCGCCCGCGTCTATGCTAATCTGCGCCTGGTTGTGTTTCCCAATCCCTATCGAGAAGATCCTGGCCGAGCTCTTCGCGACTGGGACCTCTGGGGACCGTTCTTCTTCATCGTCTTCCTGGGAATCGCCATCTCCTATTCTGCTTCCTCAGATAATGTACGGTTCTTCTTATGCTTCTTCCATTTTCTCGCTGTTTGTAGCATCTGTCTTTGTCCACCAGGAAACCGCGTCTATCGTCTCAGAAACTAAGTCTCGTATGTGATCAAGAGAGCTAGCTCTCTCCTTCCCGAGTGTCACTTATCTATTTTCTTTGATTCCATGGGAAAGATCCATGTTTAGCCTTCCGGTAATGGAGTTATATCCATTGAGTTTCAAGCTATACGTTCTTTTTATTTGAAATGTCATTGAATCTCACAAAGAAAGACGGAAATTCTTAGTTTCAAACCTAATGACAGCGAGAAATCTTTATGAAACCACTTTGATTCGTATTCCTTGCTCATTTGTAAACTGATCCGATGGTAAGAATCCATGGAAACATCAAGATACTCAGAACAGATCCGTGGAAACACAGCAGAGATTCGTGGAGACACAGGTTCTCAAAACCAGCCATTGTCCACAAAAGTACAGATATACAAATGATGACAGTGTTTATGGAGTTTTGATCCATAATGTCTCCTGTATATTTGTAAGGACGTACTAACTCATATTAAAAAGAAACATAATGGAAGGCAATTTTCAGAAGTGGAATTCAATGAAGACACTTTTTTCAGCTTTGCAAATTCCTTTGTAACCTCAGAATAGCTTTCAAGGAAGATACTATTTTGGTTTACGAAATTTCTTTAGCAAGCTGATAGATGACGCAGTGTCTAGAACTACCTTTCTTGGAAAATACTATTTGGATGTCTCCAATCTAATTTTTTTATGATGGATCCACAAAAACACAATTTCAGAAATAGTCTCCTTCAACAAGGTGATTTTGATCCATGCGTGTTGATATGTAAGTGGACAGATCTGTGAGAACTAAAAGTTTCCAAAACAAAACTTGTGTTTTTCACGCTGTCCTTACAAAATACAAGTTGATTGCATGGATCAAAGCCTTCATTTCTATCACAGTCAAATACTCTCAACGCTATTTTGATCTTTGTTGTCTTTATTTCCTTTTTTGTAAGTATCTGCGATGATACCTCCACAGATGATTTATGTTTTACTGTTATTTTGGCATATGCTAGTCTTGATCTATACACCTCCATGTCCAATTTCAGTTTTCAGTTTTTGTTTGTAAGCATATTAAAATTCGCACAGAAGGGATCCATATAACACACTTTGCCTGGCTGTCTCTAGAATCAAGTTTTTGTCGTTTATATCAGATTATTGCATGCTTTATGATTCCTAGTTTGACGTTATGTTGAATGGAGAAGGTCCAGGAATTGCCAAGAACTAAAAGGAAAATATTCATCTGGCAGTTTCATCAAAATTATGGCAGTACTTCTGTTTATTCATTTGAACTTGTTAACTAATCACGTCAAAGGGATGCATGCTGTAAAACGTTCTGTAAGTATCCTTCTAAGGCTAAAGATTAAAAAGTCATCATCTGCCTTGTTTTCTGATCCTGCATTCTATTCTTTGTCTACTCATATTTGTTCTCGCCCAAACTAACATTGAAAAGTTCCATGGAGAAAAAGATTTCAGAACTCGCCTTCGTTGTGCTAAAATCCAACTGGAAAACGGAATACCTGTTAATTTTCCTACTGTTTTTCTTATGAACTTTATCCAAACTTCATTCAGAAAGGATCACAAAAACCTGTTTAGATCTATCTTGGAAAAAACTGAATGTCTTCTCAGTTTTATCTCTTAGCTACTTCTATTACTAGATAGACCCAAACATTTGCAGAAGAGATTCATAGAACTGAAGCCTCTGAGAACTGACCTTGCAAAGTGAACTATTCATGCAACCTTGAGCTATGCATTCTCTTTTTCAGTTTCATGGGTAAATGCGGTTCATAATATACAAATTACAAGAATATTTCACAACTATCCTACCAGGATGAAAGACGTCTGACTGCTTTGTTGCCTGGCCATATATATCTTTCTAAAAAATTTATCATGCACATAAGGTGATGTTGGTTTATTACACTTGGTCTGTGTTAATGATTGGATATTCAGTATGTCAATTTGATAGATGTAGCATGTAGTTTTGTAAAAGAGATATTCGTAAAATGATATTTAGAGCGAAAGAGAGATTTTTTGAAATGTGCAGTCCAAGGTGTTTGCTGTAGTTTTTGCTGTGCTTGCTGCTGGAGCAGTTGTTCTGACATTAAACGTTCTGCTACTGGTAAGCTTGTTTTTCTCTGTAAAGATTGAAAATAAAGCTGAAAAACTAGGAAAAAATCAATCGCATAGTATTAAGAGAAAAGAGAGAGATTCGTTGACTGCACTTGACTATAATCTAGTTATTTACAACGTTATTTTGTCTATATAATTGTGTGTTCCAATCCTTTTTGTCATTGCAGGGTGGACATATAATTTTCTTCCAAAGTTTAAGCTTGTTGGGATATTGTTTATTTCCATTGGATGTGGGAGCTCTGGTGTGCATGTTCAAGACTCATGTAATCATCAAAGGAATCATCGTGCTGATTACACTTGCATGGAGCTCATGGGCAGCTTACCCATTTGTGAGTGCAGCTGTGTCTCCAAATAGAAAGGTTTTGGCAGTGTATCCGGTTTTTCTTTTATATATCTCAATCGGTTTCTTTATATTTGCTGTGTAAGCACCTACATATGTAATGGGGCCTTAGTGACTTCCACATACAATTTTTTTCCTTTGAGTTCATTTTGAGTTGAAGCATATCGCAAAGTATTACTGCAGGGAGTACTAATAGTATGGTCCAGATCTTTACTGCAGGGAGTTGTACGTGCTCTGTATCTTTTGCCATATCTTTCATGTAAAAGTTCTGATCTTAGGGCATATTTATTATCCATGCTACTTAGTTGCCCAGAGAATGGCACTGATCAATAACCATATTTTTTTCTGTTAAGACATCCTTGGCATGGATCATAACAATCTCATAATCGGATGGAAGATGTCAGAGGAAAGTCTTCACGCCTTGATACATATAAAGGAGTTTGGGGGCAGCCATAAATTTTTGTTCTCCCCATAATGAATCTACTCATATCTAACAGTTAACTTCTTACTAGAGAGTGCATTTCCCATTCGTATGTTTGCCTTTTTTTCCCATCATATTCACGCGTTACGTAGTGGATGTACTTCATTCAATTACTAGCTTGCTTGGGAACATCTACACAATTATATGAATGGTCGTAATTGGATATACATACGAACCTGCATGCCTGATTATAGGTTGGTTAGAGTCGCTTCTTGCAGCCGTGTGCAATTGAAGTACTGAAATCGATAGTTCTTTGTGTTTGTCTCGGTACATACTCTTCATGGTTTGGGAGGTGTAAGGGTTAGGTATGGGTTAGGTTTGGTTGGTATGAAAGAAGCAAGGTTGTTGTGTCACGACTTAAGCAATTTGCTTGGGCAACGTTTCCAGCCCGTGTGGAGACACAAGGATTATTGAAACCCCGCTTTTAGTGGTGTAAGGCTTCCCCTCGAGAAAAGGATAGTCAAAGGAACATTACAATAGCGGCATCACCCAATCTTGGCAACAAATCGGCTGGTTATGCTTATCGTAGCCACCACCAATACCAGGAGCTGGTCAGTCGATAAGTAAGCAACGAATGTGGGTTTTCGGACTCGAAGCAAGCCTAGCACTCGTCATCTAATGCATGTGTAGTTTACAAAAGCTCACAGGAGGGAAAGGCAAGCAAACACATGCTAGCATTGACAATAACCGGCTCGACCAAGGTTATCGATAAGCTGATAATGATTTGAATGCTGAATCTGAACGAACTCAAGTTGGTTGAATCTATGATGAGGCAAGGGCTCATGACTGATCGATCAACGATGGACAATGATCCATTCAGATCAACGATGGACAATGATCCATTCAGATCAACTATGGACAATGATCCATTCAATCAACGATGGACAATGATCCATTCAGTCTAGAGCCTTTGAGTTTCCGAAGATAATTTAACCCATTTTATTTCGCAAGAAAATGAGGCGAATATTCATGCATAGTGTATAAAACAAACAAATAAATAAATAAATAGATAAATAAATGATAAGAGATTAAATAGATAGATCAATAAATAAATAAATAAATAAATAAATAAGCGATTAAATAGATAAATAAGTAGATATCCGCAAAATATCTAGAGCGCATGCTGACGTGGCGGAAGGGGGAGAAAGCGCAGCCGTCAGATCGTTCCCGATTGATGGTTGAGATTTGACCAAAAGAATAAGGCTGCCACGTGGCCCCGGGTGGAGATGAGGCGGGCAGATCCTGGCCGTCCCCCTGCGCCCACGTGTACGGCAGGGATCTGCCGTTCGGCTGGCGGGGCAGCGGGATGATGCCACGTGGCGCGGAGGCCGGCCCGGATGATGACACGTGGCAGGGGCGGACGGCTCGATGGGCGGCGCCCGGCCTCCATCGGACGGCGGGCGGAAGAGCGGGAGGGCACGTCAGCGCGCCGCGTGCTGAGCTGGCAGGTGACGTGGCGTCCACGTGGGCCGTCGCCCCTGTCTTCTGGTTTTCTTCTCGTTCTTTCTTTTCTTTTCTTTCTTTTCCTTCTTCTTCTTCTTCTTCTACTTCTTCTTGTTCTTCGCCATCGCTCTCGTCTCTCTGCTCAGCTCCGCCATCGCTGCTCAGTTTCGCCTTCCCTCTCCCTCGCGCTCGCTGCAGCTCCCTGATCCGCCGTCGCTCGTCTCTCCATCCTCTCTGTCGGGCTGGTTCTTCCGTTCGTCTGTCTGTCTGTCTGCCCGCAGGTTCGTTCTCCGCCATCGCTGATAACTTCATCTTCTTTCCCCTCTCCGGAGATCTTCTCCTTCACCATCGCCCGCTCTTGCGCGCGCGCACGTGCGCCTCTCTCTCTCTCTCTCTCTCTCTCCCCCCTCCATCTTCGCGATTTCTTGCCCGCAGGTTTTTACGCTCCGGTCCTCCGATCTCTCCAGTTTCCCTTTGGCGAAGGCTTCCAGTTCTAAGTCCATCTCGCCTTACTTCCTAGTCCTTCCTTGCACACAGGTTCAGGTCCGATCTGTCGTCGTCTTCCATCTCTTCCATAAAAAATAACGCAATTTTTGGATCTCTGTAAGTATCTTCTCTTCACTCAGTCACTCTCTCTCAGCAACTTCCTTCCCCCTCGCCCCCTTTTTCTGGCTATGGCAGTTTTATGTTTTCTGTTCTCAACTGATATTTTTCTGTATCATATGCCAATGCAATACAGATCTTATCCCGCATGACCTCTCTCTATCTTACACTTATAGTGTGTCTTCCATGTTCTGGAATATGTATTTGATGCAGATTTGTTCATCCCATCCATGCCTATGGCCGTGGCTTCTAGCTTCTAGAGTCCTTTCCTTGGATCTGTGTTTGCACTGTGTTTGCCATCGCAAAGATATTTTGTTTGCACTGTCGTGCCATCGCAGAGGTTTTTTGTTTGCACTGTCTCTGCCATCGCAGAGGTTTTTGGTCGGCACTGTCTCTGCCATCGCAAAGGTTTTTTGTTGGCACTGTCTCTGCCATCGCAAAGGTTTTTGGTTTGCACTGTATTTGCCATCGCAAAGGTTTTTGGTTTGCATTTTTCTACATATCTCAGATGGCGTACTAATGCAACCTTTAGTGTAAAACGCAATTTTCGTGTTTCGTCTGATCTCTTTTTTGACCTTCTTCTTGAGTGCACTCTCTATGTCTCTCTGTGTTTGTTTCTCCTTCTTGCCTTCATGTTAATTTCCTGTGCAGCCTTGTTTAACCGGTTTCTTTTATATTTGATCAAGCTCCAGGTACTTGGCATGCAGATTCAGACTCTGAATCATCACAATGCTTCTTTGCACCAGGAAGCAGGTGACAGCAGATCATATTTTTATCCTCTGCTGGTAGCCATGCTGTGGAGTTTGCCAAGGAAATCGAATGTAGCTCTGTGGATTTGTTCAATATAGATGGTTCTTTCAGGTCTGGCTGATTCTTTGCGAATGCTTATAAGTCATATCCATCAATCTACCCTGAAAAATTTCACTAGAAGGGAGGAAAAGATGGAAGCTGTTACATCTGATCATCGGCAAAGTAGTCTTCTTCCACCTGCTGGATCTGTGAATGTGAAGGATGATGATGGACAAGTCGTAGATGTCTCAACCTTACAGGAAGGATTGTTAGTACAGAACAGAAATACAGGTAACAGGATTGTCCCTATCAAACGGAAGCTGGAGGATCTTGATCTTGGTACGAGCACCTCTCCTGTCAGACCTAGGAGAGAAATTCAAGAAGATTGCATAGAAGAGGCTGGGACAAAGGAAGTAGATAGCATGATGGATAGAGATTGTAACATTGCTGTTTCTTTCTTGCCTGACCATAGCATGGTCAATCTTGGGGATAAGGATGGAAGTTTCACTGAGGTAAATCAAAACTCTGATTGTGATATGCATCAGATTGAGAACAGTATATGCAGTGACAGTAAAAACCCTCATATATCAAGGGGTGCAAGCAAGGTTATTGAGAGATCGAATATCATGCTAGAAGCCGAAAGCTTTGCCAAAGATGCTTCAGATAGTCGACAGATTGAAGCAAAGCATGATGTAGCGAGGCCAAGTGTAGACTCTGCATCGGAAAAGGAGAGCATCCTAGAAGAAAGAGATAATGGTATGAAACGAAAACTGGAATCTGATTCCGATTCCGATTCTGTATGCCATGATACCAAGAAAAGCTTTATCACAAGCACAAGCTCAAACTCCATGGGGCAATGCTTCTGTGATGAGAAATTTTTAAGTACAAGCACCTCACACGTGCCCCTCCAGTTCTTTGTAAGAACTTACATCGATGGTCGCACACTTGTTCTCCATGGAAATGCATATGACACAATAGAATCTGTTCACAGACAAATCTTCCTGAAAACTGGCTTACCATTAGCTGAGCAGAGGTTGATCTACTTTGGGAAACAGTTACAAAATGAGCAGACTCTTTCACAATGCAGAGTAGTGAATGATGCTACCCTGCATTTAGTTGCGAGAATGCGTAGTACTGCTCTTCCTCATTCATGGCAACTGATCAATAACCTCGTTGCAATGATCAGAATCACATGTGCTATCAAGTATGATAAAGGTCAAGATTCAAAGTATAGAATGCTTCAGGCTCAGATCAATATCAAATCTGGAGTGAAAGATTATCTAAAGCTAGCCATGAAATCTGCACCTTTTTCAGAGCACATGCAGGTATTTCAACTTGCTGGGGCTGCATCTGCACTGGTTATGTTGCTCCTCTCTCCAAATGAGCTGAATGCTGAATGTGCAGAGGAGTCAATACGACTGTTCTTTTGTTCTAATGAAGATTGCTTACCTAGTCATTTCCATAGCCATTGCGCACCTGTGCTATTGGATTTCTGCAAATTGTTGGGTAAAAGTGCTCCGCAGCACCCATTATATTCTGCATGTCGTAATGCCCTTGCATGTTTGCTTGACACGATTGCGAATGGTGGGTCTTATTTCCATGATGCTAAATCTGAAACAATTGTTCAAGACTTTGCTCCGTTTGTACATGAGCTGTCTGTGAACATTTGTTCTAGTCTGCAATCTGTCACCCAGAAGCTTACAATGAAAGAGAGACCGACACAGTACCCTGATATGAAGGATGGGCATGATTTTGCAGTTTTTGTGTCAATTCTATGCAGAGCTATGAAAACTCGCAATGGTGAAAGTGTGTATAGCCCACCCTCTGGTGCATTTTGGGTGTTTTTTTCACAAAACAGAGGATCAAGAAATTTAATTAAGGCAGATCATGATATGAGCAGTTTTCTGACATTGGATGGAGCAGAAGATGAACAAGGAATTGAGGATGAATTCTCTGAACTGGAGATGGGGTCTTCTAGATGGCTGAAGTGTCTCTTTCATCAACTTCTACAAGCAGTTGATAGTTGTATGGCTGCTATTCAGCAAATTGAAGGATTTCGAGACACTTTCCTGTGGACAGTGTCTGATGAATGGCGCTGGGCTCATTTTCTAGTTGTTCTCAAAGGACTCCATATTATTGCTCAACTTTATGAACACTCTATGAAAGTTTTGGTACGAATGCTACAAACGCGCCATTCTGCACTGAACTTCCTAATTAAGCTATCACGGTCAAATGATGACCACTCATGGCTACTAGATTACAAGTTCATCTTAAATTTTGAATCAAGGAGGAAGCTTGTAATGGCAACCCTTCCAGAACCACAGGATGATCATGAAGAAAGACAAGAAATCGTCGTGTCCAGGTCTAAAATTCTTCTAGATTCTTTTGAAGTTCTTGCATATGCTGATCCAGATGCCCTACAAGGGGGTATTTCTGTAGAATTTATTTCAGAAGAAGCAACAGGACCTGGAGTTTTGAGAGAATGGTTCTCATTGATCTGTAGGGAGTTATTCAATCCACAAAATGCACTTTTCAAATCTTGTCCATATGATCAACGAAGGGTATTTCCTAGTCCAGGTAAGTAATTTTCCCTCATATAGGTTGAATCAATGTGTATTATCAATAATAATCTCCATAAAATGCCTGTTTCTCTTATCCATTGTTAACTCTTCTTGTTTCCCTATGGTCGACTTGTTACCTACACTATGCAATTGTATTACTTAACAACATGCAATTCTGTTTGTTTCCAACAAGACTGTTAAAACTCTGTTTTTGTTGATTACCTAGATCCATTAGTATGTTGAACTTCATTGGCAGTCTCTCAAAACTTTTTACTGCCTCTCTCATTTGCAGTCTCTCTTGATCACTGATGGATGCTTTAATTTTTCCTACGTTGCAGCTTCTGGTGTTAATCCTGGTCATCTGACATACTTCCGGTTCTGTGGACGCGTTATTGCATTGGCCCTGATGCATCGGGTTCAAATAAATGTTTTATTTTCTTTAGCATTCTTTAAGCAGCTTGCTGGGCTTTCTGTCTCCTGGAATGATATTAGAGATGCCGATCCAGAGCTATACGAGAGTTGCAGGAAAATTTTGCTTATGGATGACGAAGAAATTGATTCGGATGTTCTAGGTCTCACCTTCGTATATGAAGAGGAGCAGTTGGGGGTTTTGAAAACTATAGAGCTTTGCCCTGAAGGGAAGGATATATTGGTTGACAGCAAAAATAGAGTAGTCTATGTAGATTATATGGTTCAACAACGGTTTGTCACTTGTGTCATTGAACAAGTCAAATCCTTTGCTCAAGGTTTTTCTGAGCTGATGAATTCCGGGAATATTGAGCAATTTTTAAAAGGGTTAGACCCTGAAGACTTTGATCAGGTTTTACATGGGAATAATCAGGATATCAGCCTTGAAGATTGGAAGCTACATACAGAGTACCATGAATATGACTCCTCAGATGACCAAATTATTTGGTTTTGGCAGGTAACTGATCGTCAATTCATGCTTTTTTATCAGAATTGTTTTCTAGGAAATTTAGTAATCATAGGAAATTAAATTATTTCAGTCATATTTGTCTTGTCAATAACCAGATAAAGAAAAGAACACCAAAATTCCATCATTTTGTTGCAAAATAGTGGCATACCCTTCTTTTAAATACAAATAGTGTGATACTCCTAAATATATCTTTAGTATGTAATTATGATGAGGGCACATTAAAGTATAATGCACTTTGATTATGAATATTAATGCTTATGGCATTGTAAATATGTGAACGTAATGTTAGGATGTGGCCGTAACCTTATCATGTTTTTATCTAACCATGATGTGTAAAGCCTTGGTGATCCAATTATCAGCGTGTTAGTTTGAGTTTAGAGAATGTCTGGATATTGTGGCAATCTATTTGTACTCAAAAAGCATTCTCAAACTGATCTTTTTATTAGGAGCTGTTCTTAGGTGCCTTTCCTATATGCAAATCAGGTTGTAGCAACTTAAAACAGTTAATCTGCAATAGTCCTCATCGTGATCAGTCATACTATAGCTGTTCATAATTGGTGCAGTTCTTTAATTTGGCAATCCATGATCACAATTAAAAGGGTGCTCCGTGTATCTAAGTCTACTGTGCCTTACAGAATGGGTTCCAGAATTTCCACCTGTAATGGATGCTTGATTGATAGGTGTACTTTACTACTATGTTGTAGTTATGGGTAGTGATTATGTTTTTTAACATGGTTTAATTAGTCATTTTATTCTGGACCTACATGAGTATTAAACAGCGTTACGTAAATCAGCAGTTGACCCCAAAGACTTCCTCCTAACTAAAGTTACATTAAGTCGCTGAAAAGTTATTGGAAATAAGCTACAGAATTACATCACGAAAATCTTATCTATAGAAGAAGATTGAGTCACTTGGAACTCACAAAATCACAGAGCTAGATTATGCCTGACTAATCATTCAGTAGTCCAAGCATACGTAAACAGAGCTTCCAAAGTGCTCTGGACTATACATACCAAATGCCTTTGTCAGGATCGTAGGTATCTAATATCCTTTCCATGGGGAGAGGTATCATGTGAATTTGTCACAAAAAATTTCACGAGAAGGTATTCAAATTTAGCTGGAAACTTCACATCTATTTATTCAACACTCAGTAATAATTTCAGTTTGAAGTTAATGATGGTTTAACTTATGATTTCAATATCTTTGTATGTTCCATCTTACAGGTTTTGGAAAACATGACAAATGAGCAAAGAAGAAAACTGCTTTTCTTTTCCACTTCAGTTACATATCTCCCTGCGGAAGGTTTTGCAGGACTATCTTCCAAATTTCACATCCACAAGAGTCATTCAGATGTGTCATGGTTGCCAACTGCTCACACATGTTTCTTCCAGCTAATTTTGCCTTGTTATCCAACCTTCCAAATGATGTATGAGCGATTGCATATCATTACAGAGACACATACAGCCGAAGGTTTTGGCTTTGCATGACATGGTATTGCACTAATATTTAGATATATATATATATATACATACGTAGGTAGATTATGCTTGAGCAAATACATGAATGACGTACATATTTGGGCTTCCTAACGTAAGAGTATGGGCCCAGGACTGTTGAACCATTGATATATATATATAATAATATATATATATATTTCGTAAATAGATTTATTGATTTAACTGCAGCTGTAAATTTTAGTTTCGATGTAATATGTGCCTATCAAATTCTTTTGAATTTCAGATCAATGAAACCTTTGGGTGGAAAGACATCATTAAGATTGTGCCGTTGTCCAGTTTACTTACCGATACAAGGTGAAAAGTGACTCATCTTCTTACAAGTTCTTGTAGGCATTTCCAATAATC
>JBBBWG010030754.1:15903-29023 GCA_037176905.1 Azolla pinnata | reverse complement strand
ATGACGACGATGCATTGATGGTATGTATGGAAGGATCGACGCAGATCCCCGTGCGATGCTGATGCTGATGCTGATGCAGAGGACAGACGGCATGGAAGGCGTTGGGGAGCATCGCCCGGAGATGGAAGCCCTCGTGGAGGGCATCAGCAAGGTCGCCGTGGCCATGGACGACCTCAAGCAAGGCATGGAATCGACTGTGTGCGCGCTCAAGGCATCCTACGGCCACATCCAGGCCTGCCTCCTCCATTACGCCTCCGCCGCTGCCTTCTCTGCAGCTCGCCATGGCGGTGGTGATGATGATGATGATGATGATGAAGATGGTGGCGGCGATGGTGAGCATGACCATGGCCATGATCAGAGGAAGAAATTGAAGAGGATGAAGCGAGCAGACAGGGCCATGGTGCATGAGCTCACGCGCCTTTCCCGCCTCCTCAACACCACCTACAGCACCAACATGTCTCAGCTGCACAAGCTCCTCTTAGGGTTCCGCCCAAACCTGTACAATCCTGACCCTAACCCTAACCCTAACCCTAACCCTAGCTCTGAAGTACCAAAACCTATCTGCCCTAATCACCCAAATCACACCAGTGGCCCTGATCCTCGCCCTAAACCGGAATCTACAAACCCTAATCATCGCTCCAGCACCAATCCATTCGCTCATACTAAACGTGGTAGCCCTAGCCGTAGCGAGCCGCAAAGCCCTGGTACCCCCATCAGACCCATCTCTAAGCCCAGCCCTAACCCTAACCCTAACCCTAACCCTAACCCTAACCCTAGCAGCAATCATGGGCATGCTGATCCACCCGCGGTATCGACAAGATCGAGCGATCTAGAATATCGATATGGTGGCGGCGGCATTGCTCCACATGTCCATGTCCATGGCCGTGACAACCATATCCGTAAGCATTCGAGCACCCATCATCGGTCGAACAATGCGGAGGAACGAGCTCGGAGCACGGAGACGGAGCATTCGAGCGCCCATCATCGATCGAACAATGCGGAGGATCGAACTCGAAGCAGAGAGATGGAGCATTCGAGCACCCATCACCATCGTCGTCATCATCGATCGAACAAAGTGGAGGATCGAACTCGAAGCACGGAGACGGATCGTCGGTTACGACGATGGGATCGTGATGTCGAAGGCGAGGATGATGCTGAGCCCACGACGACGACGGAGGAGCACTGGAGCCCAGATGCGGATCGTCCCGACTCGTCGATGGTGCCCCAATTGCTAGAGTACATGGTCCTACGTGCATCGGGAGCGTCGAAGAGCTTCGCGAAGCTGATGATGTCGCACATGAAGAAAGCGGGGTGGGACTTGGAAGCTGCGTCGGACGTGTGCGTCGGGTCGAGAGTGGAGTACGGCCACGAGAGGCACAGGAAGTTCGCCTTCGAGTCGTACGTGAACCATGCGATGCTCGATGGGTTCGAGAGCGAGGGATTCGATCTCCCTGCATCGGATGGGCGGATGGGCGTGCACGATCGTGTGAACAGGGATGGTCACGAGATGGAACAGGAGAAGAGGAGGAGGAGAAGGGGACGAGCCGAGTTCCGCGAAGAGCTCCGGGAGTTGATGCCATTGATGAGGATCGCGACGATGGGCACGGGGCCTGGTGGCCGCCTCGAGAATGCAGAGCTAGCCATGGCCATGGCCGTGTCGGGTTCCGATGATCATCGGTCCCAGAGCGAGCATGATAATACGGTCGTATCAGACCCACAGAGCAGCTTCTCCAGGTATTGCATGCAAAGGTTCCTCCATGTGGTCCACCCCAGGATGGAGGAGTCATTCTTCGGCCAGTTGGACGACCACAGGCGACGAATCCTGGAGCACTGCGCCCATCCGAAGACCCGATTCTACCGGAGCTTTCTAAACCTCGCCCTCGCCGTGTGGGCTCTTCACAAGCTCGTGTTCTCCGCTGCGGAGCCAGATGACCACGACGAGGCTAGAAAGGTCGACAACGGTGTGCGCATATTCGGAGTCGACAAGGGCGCGTGGTTCTCTGCACGCTACATGGAGAGCATCGTGCAGATTCCAGGAGGAAGGCATGAAGAGCTTGCGGCGGTGGCAGGTACTGAGGGCAGCGATGCCGACTACGATCGCGAAGGGAGAAGCATCGGCGACAAGTGTGAGCACGATGGCAGTCGGCGCAAGCTGGTTGCGTTCACCGTCATGCCGGGGTTCAGGATCGGATCGGTCGTGATCAAGTGCCAGGTTTACGTCACAGATCCTCCGCCGCTGCTTGAATGAAGCGTGCAGTGGTGTGGAGTAGCTAGCATGTCGCTCAATCGATCGGCTAGATCATGATAATGCATCTGAAATTCCGGTTGCGTTGTTGTCTGCCCTACCTGGTTGTCTGTGTCTGTCTCTGTCTCTGGACCATCTCTCGTCGTCAAAAATTCTATCTCGCCTCCATGTGTTTCAACGATTCGGTTTGAACGATATTGGACACAAGGACCACATGCCTGCTTGCTCTATCGCAGTTGTTCGGCCCCATAGTGGACGAGGCGGTGGTTTAACATTTGAGCGATCGTGGAGCCATTTGCCAAGTCTTCGGATCGGTTCGTTTGCCACTCGATTGCATCGTTAGCGAAAAATTTGGGTTGGGGTGATTAGGATCGTGTATCATTTAAAGGATGTTGTCCAATGTAATCGTCTCTGAAGCTCTGATCAGTCCCAAGGACGATCGACGCTTTCTTAAGTAAGAAGATTAAAGTTAATTACTTATACGATTCTCTCTCTCTCTTGTTGGATAGACGTACCGCTTAAGTAAGAAGATTAAAGTTAATTGCTTATACGATATCTCTCTCTCTTGTTGGAAGCAGTGTGCTGCATCTGCACACTTGCTTCCACTATGGAATCGCACACGTGCAACTATTTATTAAGCCGCCCGACGCGCACGATCAACAGTAACAGCGGTTTGGATTTGCAAACGCTTCGACTCGATTCGAATCAGAGCCGATCTACGTTCTGGATTCGCAAACACTTTAACTCAATCCGAATCAGAGCCGGACAACAAGAACGGGGGCGCGCGGTGCTGCAAAAGCGCTTCGGACTTGTCCTAACACGATCGATCGGTTGCCGATCGATCGACCGAAAAACCGAGAAACTCGATCGACTCTTCAGGATCTCTCTCTCTCTCTCTCTCTGTCTTTTGGATCTCTCCCGAATCAGACCTTTCTCTCGAGTCAGAGCGGACAACAAGTGTCCGGAAGGTGTGAAACCGGACACATTGACCTTCGTAAAACCTAACCTTAGAGAAATGACTTTAGAAAAACGAAGTTAAACGCAGACAGAACAGGAACAAAAAAGCAGCTGCTTTTTTCTTCTTCTTCTTCTTCTTCTTCTTCTTCTTCCTTCTTCTTCTTCGTCAGACATCAGACCGACCGACAGAAGACGCCATGGCGATGGAGAAGCTGCAGCGGAGGTGACCCCTTCCCTTCCATCTCTCCCTCCGTCCCCCTCCCCCGACGATCCGCTCCCTCCAAGCCATCCGCAACAACACAGGTATGCTCCTTCGCTATGTGCGTGACACGGATTCTTGGCCTCCATAGGAGGCTCGGGCTTTCTTTCTCCGTCGCCGACGGCTCCCGGTCGTCGTCTGTGAGCAAGAATCTCCGTGGATCTGGAACCCGGGGAGCGCCCCGTCCGCTGGATTCGCCCGGCGTCTGCCTCCTCCGATGCCTCCGCCCGTATCATTCGTCGAAGCGCGCCTTGAAATGGCTCGAGAAGCTCGGGAACGAAGCGGGACGTGCATGTTCCTCCGGTTCCAGCGGATTCAGTGCTTTGAAAGGCGTCGGTAACGCCGTCAAGCCTCAGGCACAGATAGGGTTGGGGGTCGCGTCCACCTCGGGATGGAAGCAGTGCATCCATGTTTTCCATGGTATGGTTCGGTCTCGAGGGACGACCTTATCTACCGCCGCTTGCTCATCGAAAGGTGCGATCTTGTCGAGAGGCGCCGTTCCATACGGTGGTATCAGGCCTTTGAAGGATGTATCCAGAAGCATCGTCTCGCATTCGAGGCATGGGTTCCACACTTCTTCGGTAAACGTGAGATATGATGGCGGGTTCGCAAGGAGAATCAAGGGTTTGGTTTCGTGGAAGAATGTATGGAGGAAAGTTAAGGCAAGGATTCCGTCCCGAACCTCGATCGGATTAGTTGTACGAGCGGTTAGCCTCGCATGTGCGAGATCGCACCTTCCCATAGGCATCGCGACGCTCCTTCTGGGGGGCAGTGTGAACCACCCTTTAGCTGCTGAAGCCCAAGGTGGAGGATCCGCTTCTTCGGCCGCTACACCGTTATCATCATCATCATCATCGAATTCTCTCTTCTCGAGCCTCTTCGCAATGCTAGAGCTTGGAAACCTTATACTGAGGTTGGTATTCCTCATCTTGCTGTTCACGCCAGTCGTCGTAACTGCTCCCATGGCCGATGCCTTCAACCAAAGGTATAGGAAAGTGTGGCTAAGGCTTGTTCGATACACTTTAGAACTCGCCGGCGCAGCATTCATCAAATGGGGCCAATGGGCTGCAACCAGACCTGATCTGTTCCCTAGAGACCTCTGCCGCGAGCTCACAAAGCTGCACACAAATGCACCGGCACATAAGTTTGCTTACTCGGTAAAGACAGTCGAGCAAGCCTTTGGGAAGAAGCTGAACGAGATCTTTGAGTACTTTGAAGAGAAACCTGTGGCATCAGGTAGCATAGCACAAGTGCATAAGGCAACTTTGAAGTATAGCGGGTCTTTGCGTGGAAAACCAAGGCCGATCGAGGTGGCTGTGAAGGTTCGGCATCCTGGTGTGAGTGATGTGATTCGTCGAGATTTCGTGATAATGAACTGGATAGCAAATCTGTCCACTTTGACCCCAGGGCTGAGCTGGTTAAGGCTTGATGAGAGTGTGAGGCAGTTTGCTGTTTTCATGCTTACGCAAGTTGATCTCGCTCGAGAAGCTGCCCACTTGAGCCGATTCTTGTACAACTTTAGGAATTGGAGAGACGTCTCGTTCCCTCGGCCGCTCTATCCTCTAGTTCACCCAGCCGTGCTCGTGGAAACCTACGAACAAGGAGACAGCGTTTCGCAATTCATCGAGCTTTCAGAAAAGGGCTCCAACAATAGCCGGATGCTTGCGCATCTCGGGACGCACACGTTCTTGAAGATGCTCTTGGTAGATAACTTCATCCATGCTGATATGCACCCGGGTAACATCTTAGTGCGGCTGCAGAGCAAAAGAAAAGGAAATCGTTCTGGAACAGAGACGTCGAGGTCTCGCCCACATCTTGTGTTTTTGGATGTGGGTCTCACTGCAGAGCTCTCACAAAAGGATCGTAGGAACCTTCTCGAGTTTTTCAAAGCAGTGGCTCTGCGAGATGGGAAAACAGCAGCTGAATGTGCTCTTTCCTTTACAAGTAACCAATCTTGCCCAAATCCAGGTGCTTTTATAAAAGAGCTTGAGACTTCTTTTACTTTTTGGGGCTCTAGAGAGGCCGACCCGATCCACCCTGGAGAGTGTATGCAAGACCTCTTAGAGCAAGTGAGAAAACATAGAGTCAATATAGATGGTGATGTTTGTACGGTCATGGTAACGATCATGGTGCTTGAGGGTTGGCAACGTCGGCTTGATCCCGACTATAACATTATGGACACCCTCCAGAAGCTGCTCTTCAAAAAAGATTGGTCTGAATCACTGTCATACACAATCAATGGAGTCATGGCACCCTAACTAGTCTTATCATCTTGTACCTGAAGTTGTTAGGGTGATATTCATGACAATGATGATGACGACGACATCGAGAGCAATGAAGAGTGAGGGTCGGTGATGATTCATGATGATGTTGATTGTGAATGAATGAATCATAGTGGTGGTGATGAAGACCATGTGAAGATGTGAGTCGAGCTTTGTGCATCATGTTTATTCGTGATTTTGTCCTGTTTTTATCTGTTTGTTTTTTTGGAGGAGTCAGCAACTAACTTTGCCAAAACAATTATGGGTGCACTCTTTGATGAAGGTGATGAATAACTATATAAACAGGATGTGCGGTGAATATCTAGCACATGACCATCTTGTTGGTTGGTGCACTTAAATTTTTGTATTCATGTTGAGAATCAGCATTGGTTATATAACATATTCCTTTCTTTGTTGTGTGGTTTTTGTGAGTGATGAGTGCGCTCTTGAAGCTATTAAGCTTAAGCTGGGTTGATCCGGTGTGAATACCCTTGTATGTCACTGTTGTCTAAGTTCGTCGTCAACCGTTTGACTATCTCATGTTTTTAAACACTTGGTTTCAACTTGTGTTCTGAGCTATGAAGATGGAGGACCGGGTATTCAATTGGGGTGTGTAGTCTGAGGACTTTGAGGTGGAAATGAGTCCTTGCAGAAATTTGATTTGAGGAGCACCGGTTACATCAGAAGAAGAAGAATTCAATCGGATATGGGGATCCAAATGCTCTGGGACATGGACAGTTTGGCGATGTTATGCTTCTTACCTTAACTTATGCAGCATTTGGAGGAGATAAAAAGCTTTGAAGCTTTTGTCAGTCAGACAGACATAGACGTTGATGAAATGCAGTGAAGAAGTTCATGGAAATGAAGCACCATGATCACAACTAGCTATATAGATCAGAAATAGGGGAAGAGGCTTGAATGGATCAAGGAAATGGCGGCTGCTTCTTGTCAAATCTGTAGATGAAAAAGCATGGAAACACTGACAACAAGATGCAAGAAGTTTTCTGCATAGGGTGATCACTCCGATGATGGTAACAGTTCTTTGAGCAGAGAGCGTTTCAATGTGGGAACAGAATCCGCGCATGAAGAGAATTTCGATTCCCAATTTGGCATATGGTATCTATCTTGGAGGAGCATCTTCAGGGAAAACAGCAGCAATTCTGTGGGCGATATCAGTGGATAGAGAGAGCTCCTTGTCGGGAGGGATATGGCAGCTCTCGCTCATATGATGGGCAGTGGGCCAAGGACCCATCCGGGAGGTATCTCTGACAGAGAATGGAGGAGGAACCAGCGCCGCGAGGTGAGGTCCATGGAGAAGGCGTGGCAGGAGCGGCAGCGTGCCCAAGCTGCAGAGCGCCTCGCCTCTTTCAGATCCCTTGCTCGAAGGCTCAAAGACCAGAACGAAGGCGAAGAAGAAGAAGACGAGCATAGAGAGGTGGAAGGCGTGGAAACCCTTCAGGCCCCTTGCCGCTGCAGGTTTCTGACCCAAGATGGCCAGATGTCCCACCGATTCCTTCCACCCCATGCCTCTTTCAGCACTAGATTGTACCGCAAAGTTCTGGATCCTGATCATCCCTGCGGTGGTGAACCAAAGTGATGGATTTTGTGTAAACATCTAGCAGATCATCCATCCTTTGCTGCCCAAGGGAGGATGAAGAAGGTCTGTAAACCCAAACCAAGTCGATCAGTTCTTTACTCCACTTTTGATGAGTGAAAATGATGGAGTACAGATGGATTGATCGATCAATGTTCTGCAAAACTCTATCATCAACTTGGATTCTCCTCCCTAAGTTTGGGAAGCATGACAAAATACCAGTGTTTTGACTTGGAGACTGAATTTTGATGTCAAGTGATGATGTGAATATACTAAGAACATCTAGCAGATCATTCATCCTTTGCTGCCCAAGGGAGGATGAAGAAGGTCTGCAAACCCAAACCAAGTCGATCTGTTCTTTACTCCTCTTTTTGATGAGTGAAAATGATGGAGTATAGATGGATTGATCGATCAATGGGTGTGTAGAAGTTGTGCAAAACTCATCATGAACTCGGATTCTCCTCCTTAAGCTTGGGAAGCATGACAAAAGACAAGTGTTTTGACTTGGAGATTTGAATTTTGATGTCACGTGATGATGTGAATCTACTAGAAACACCATGACTTTGCTTCAGACATGGTTATGCAGTGAAATATGGAGTGGAGTATTCTCTGGATTGCAGTGTTAAAATCAGTCACGAGACTGATGTTGTTTTATCAAAGGATCATAAATGGACAATGTGGTAGAACTTGAAGTGAATGCAGAATTCCGTCCCCACTTGTTCCATTGCAACATAATCGCTTCTCACACTGTGTATGTGGATGAAGATGAATGAATGAGAGATCCATACATAGCTCGGATTGGGGTTCCAAATCCAATGTAAATTGTATGTGGGGTTTCAGTTGTTCTGGTTTAACTCTCTGAGCAAATAGCTGGGAGTTTGGGGAATATGCATATGTTTAACTTTCAGATCATATGTCTTAACTTTCAGAACCAGGAAATGCAGCTGAGAGTTCATTGTTTTACATATTACACCTTAATTCGATCGTGCATGCGCTAAAATTTCATTGCAGGAAAATATGTTTTAACTTTCAGAGCAAATGTCTAACTTTCAGAACCAGGAAAATGCAGCTGAGAGTTCATTGTGTTATATATTACACTTTAATTTGATCGTGCATGCGCTAAAACTTTCATTGCGGGAAAATACATCAGAAATTTGTCCAACATTTCTATGCTTTTCTGAGCTCTGATGCACAACCATTAGTACAGAATAGGCAGTGATTTGGCATATTTCATTCTTGAATAGTGATAAAGCATCAAATGTGACTAGTAGCATTCCGACCATGGTGGTTATTCCTTCGGAGGCAAATCATACAGTTTGCATTTTCACCTCACTTGTCTTTCAAAAGTCTTTCGTGATCAAAGAGCCAGCCAATGTTATCTTTTGCTATGCACTGCATACGGATCACAAACCTTGAGTGTAAAAATTTTAATGCAACATCTTATACCTAGCCATGGTTAACGTCACAGCAGAGACAAGCCAAATACATACCTAATCATGGATTTCCAACTTTAGAAGTAGGAAATCTGGAGATTATATCATTTCAGCTTATGGATCATGGTGAATTATCTAACCGATACATTCATCAGCAACAAACCCCTCTGACTAGATTTTGCACAATTTCAGTATGCATTCCATGGTTTGTAAAGAAATGCGTGACCATGACCGAATCAGCAGCTCGAAATTCCTACCAATCTCTCTTGATAGCCACCGAAACAAATTAATTTTTTCAATAGAAACGAACCTTGAGCTGTTTCATACTTCAAAATTTTCACAAAGATTACGAAGAAGCCATCAATTCTTTAACGGAAAAGGACTTACGAATTCACAATTTTTCATAACTAGGTCAGCTCCATTGAATACTGTCGATTCTTATCCCACAGTCCAATTGTCCCCTCCCCCCATCCAACAAATTGCCTCCATGAAAATCACAAGGCATCGAAGCATCGAATGAACCTGAATAGCTGTTACAAGCAAATTCCCCCCCCCCCCCCTTCTCCCTGTACACATGATTGCTATCCAAGGGGATGCATCATGTAAATTTTCCACATTCATGGATGTATATATGCATAAAATACAGTTTGCCCCATGCTTTTATAAATGCATTGTTTACATACTGTACTGTGTGCGCGTTTGCAGTATGTGTGTGACTTAAAACTAAAACATATGCATTGCATAAAAATTTCCCTTTCCCTTCAGGACGATCGAGAGTCGTAATGGCAAGCACGTCCTCGTCACGAATGCCGCCTCCGCTTCGCAGCTTGTTCGTTAAGATGTAGACTACACAATACTTCCTTGCCACCAAGCGGGGGCGAGCGCCCATTGTTTTGTAGGCCGAAATCAATCTCTCGAATAGCAGATGTATTTCCTTCGAGCCCCACCACAGTAAAATCATCACTGTCCTTATTGCACTTCAAGTTCATTACTGAGGATTGCCCCACTCCATGATCCACGCCCGAATTCCTTATCAATCGCACAGCATCTACATACATATCAAGAATCAGGTAGATACACTTGCATCAGCATTTCATTCCAACATGATGGGGCAAAACTCCAAAAGATATATACGACTCCCCGGATGTTTTAAAACATGACTTGAGAACCAAGCTGCAGACACAATCCTTAAATACCTTGAAGCATTGCATCACTTGTGATCAAATCCAGTTGAAGCCACTCCAAAAGGTTGCCAAGATCAACACCACTTGTCCAGTTTTCAGGTCCATATCCATTATGTAATTTTAAGCATCCCCGATTAGCCGTGCCACCCCAAATCATCCCTACAGGACGCGGCTTTTCTTCTTCGTTTTCTCCTACCATCAGGATAAGGCTCCCACTATCCCCCTCTAGGTCAAAAGCTTGCTTATTATGCTCTCCGATGACCAAGAAATCGGTGAATAAGCAAATGCCTTTCTCATCGTTGTACTCTAGACCATATGCCATTATGGTACCCTTCGTTAATCCTGAACTTCTTCCCACTTTCACAACCTTCCTGCCCACTATTCTAGAGACTGGATCCTGGAGATCTATGGTAAAAATATCTCCCATTTCACCCAGCCCCCTCACTTCTGTAGTCACCTTTGCGAGATCAAAGCTACAACTGAAAGGAACAAATGCTCCGTCAGCACGAACAAATGTCTCTGCCACATAAAGTGAAACAGATCAGACAGACATTAATATATGAGAGACAAGTTTTCAGAGGATAAGATACTGCTTAACATTTTGCTAAGAAGAGTAAAACTCTTCTTAATGGACGCATTTATAACAACCAAAGATAAGTGATACAATTGAGCTCATAAACTGTGGCTCATAAACCCAAGGGCCTGAACCAGAAATCCAAAACAGGATTTAAGATGAGAAAAACCTGGGTTAGTGCTCGCAAAGATGTTGTACCATCCTTCATCTCTGATGAAAGAAGTTGCTCTCTCCACTGCACCAAGGTAAACACCCGGTCCTATGCTAGGAGGCAATGGGTGGAACATCTTCTGGCTCGGTTGATCAAGATTAACTGCAACATGACGATTTGTCAAAAAACCAATTTGCCTAGCCCCAGTTCTACTTTGCACTATAGCTCCTAGGGTGCCTATAGTCTCTTGGCTTGAAACCTGGATGGATCATTGTCATTAAAGTTCAGTGAAAATATATGTTGAAAGGAGTTTGCAAATGATGGAGCTAAGAGCTGTTATCCTAGCCTTGCATCATATCATTTCAATATATTGTAAGCATGTACCTGTGAACCTGGACCTATGTACGGGTCGTTTCCTCGCAACCCTTCAGCTAATTCAGTGTAAACATGCTCCTTTGGGGTAAAAGCTGGTGTTCCGTAATAGTGGAACTCTACCACGTCGACATCACACCAAACACCCCCAGGTCCCTGCAGTTCATGAAATATACATGACATGTTAGCAACTTCACAAATGGCAATGCCAAATTAATAAACGCTTGTCAACCTAAAAAAAATGAAACCGAAATTTTAAGAGGGTGTTTCCCATTTGATGCCACATGGATAACGTTCTCCAGTGGATCACCCAGCACTGCAAAAAATCATATCTAATCCTAGTGAGCATAGTATATCTATAAGTACAGATATTAGGGCGTAAGGCTAGGATAACCCCATTTAATTACATACTCAGGAATCATATGACCATTGTGGATGATCAAGCACCTGTAGGACCCCACTTATTTGGAGGATCTCCAGGCACTGATGACAAACAGTATATATTCAAATTTTGTTTATGGTCAAATGAACCTCATTGCAATCCAGTAAATATATAAAATCTGAAAATGTTGTCCCATCTTGAAAACCAAAAAAGGAGCAACATGTTGCCTCAAATACTACAACTTTCTGACAATCGACTGGGCAAGTGTAGCAATACTTGGAGAATGTACAGGAAGTACTATCAAGAGAGTAGAATTATACAAGGCAGGAGTATGCATCATAGACCCTTAAGCGCCATGCAAACCGTTACTATCTTTGCACCATTCCATCAAGAATAGCCTTCTTCACATATAATCATATTACTTAGGTTAAAGCATGTATTTGGTGGGGCCTATTCCAAAATCCTAAACTAAATGTATGCCTAAATCTATATTAGATCTATACCTCACCTCCTTCATTTTCATCAATCCAGAATTTGAAAGGCTACATGCTTGAATAGTCATTCATGAATATCGGTTATACTGCATAACGTGAGGGGTATAATCCCATGTCACCCTTGAGACGGGCAAGATGCAGTCCGTGTGCGCGCAACATCACGTGTTTCAATTTATTAATGCAGGAGTACAATGACATTCTATCAAATTTGGATCACTTGCATTTCATCAACCCATACCTCTTTATAAGACAAGAATTCTGGTACATCAATCATCTCAGCAGTTTAATAATTTCATTTAAGGAAGGCTGTAAACATTTGAAAAATATTTTCGAACACATACTTCGAGGGTAGTTTATCACATTACCTCAAGGTAAGTTGGAAGTCTTTCATTTTCATTAAGCCAGACTTTATGAACCTTGCGAGCGACAAAAACAATAATGGCCGGAATGTCAGTAAGCTCTCCTTTCCGCGTCCGGAACCCAACAGCTGTTCCAAGGCTAACTTTCCTTAATAGCAAACTATTATAAGCCCTTATAGTCATCAAATCTAGTAGGGTAGAAGCTTGTTGGCCACACGGAGGTGAGTCATAAAGCTTGAAATTTGGGTCTTTTTGAAGACCCTTGAAATAATCTTCTCGTTCTTCAGCACTTCCATGAGGTCGCGAAATGGTTGGCCAAAGAAAATAGGCTGCAGTTTTATCAGCTATTTGTCTGGCCATGAAAGATGAAGAAGTATTCTCCTCTTCTTCTTCTCTGAGCTTTTTAGTATAATCCCAATCCAGATCAGATTCTTCTGAAACAGGGGCTGAAAACCCCGCCATAATCCCTGAATGAGATGAGCCCTTCTCTTCACGTACCCCTCCGGTAACCATTTCTAAGTAGAAAATAAATCGAGCAAAAGAGTTAGGCCCTTGAATTAATCAATCTAAAAATCCATAAAACTAAGTTAAACTGGACAATCAAACAAATTGGGCTCTTCAAAACTACCCTAGACCAAAAGGTTCTGTAAAAATCATTAGGTGAGAGAGGCAAATTGGGCTCTTCAAGATAAACCTATTTGGGAATATTCGTGGTCCATTATGGAGTTAGTAAAAGAAAAACAGAGGGGGGCCTATTTCAGAGCTCCATAAACATTTTAAGAGGGAAAAAAACAAATCCTGTAATAACCCAGAGGAACTCTGAACAGAAACCCTGAATTGAAAGCTCCCTTATTT
>JBBBWG010030754.1:3168-15803 GCA_037176905.1 Azolla pinnata | reverse complement strand
TTTGCTCTTCAGGAGTGAAGACACATAGGGGTCTTCCACAGAAACAGAAGGAATTAGAAAACCCTAATTCAGAAGTTTAGTAAACAGAGTGTGAAGAAAACCCCTAAATTGAAAGTCCCCATATCCCAAGTTCCGGGGTGGGGACTCGGGAGGAAGTGTAATTTGCACAGATTTCCTTAACCTCTTTTCAATAACCTGTCCATGAACTCTCGCTATGTAACAGCAATCGACAAACGCTGCAAAGAGATTCCTTTCCAGTAAAACCTGATTTAAAAACTTCCAGAAGAAAAAGAACCTAAAAAGGACCTCCTACCTACAGGAAAACCCTAATTCCAAAGCATCCAAAGAGCAGATTCACCACTAGTCCCCCGCCCCCACCGCCCCCACCCCAAAAAACCCCTTCTTCTATCTTTTCTCCCTTTGCTTTTCTTCTCCTTTTTGCTTTCTCTTACTTCTTATTCTCTCCAACAGATTCTTCTCACGAGAAAATGGTCTGCTTCCTTTCTATGAAATGATTCCAGAAGAATTTGGCTCTCTCCGTGCGTGTCGAGAAGGGGAGGGGGGGGAGGAGGAGGAGGAGGAGGAGGAGGAGAATAGACCCATGTTTTTCTTCTCATTCTAGATGTGGGTACAGAGATTCGAAAGAGTACCTATTAACCTGTATGATCTGCCTCGGCAAACCGCCTAGAATCTGATGGTCCAAAGCCGGGAGCTATCATCACGGGTGCTCGGTCATGGCCATGGCAGGAAGCAAGCACAAGGGAGTTGTCCCAAATATCTCCAGACTGTAGGGCACTACTGTGCAGAGGAGCTGAGCTGAGCTCCAAGCTTCCATGGATGGTGCATCTGCCACATTTCATTCATTCATTCAAGAGCATCTGCCAGATTTGGGTCAAATCTGCCACATTTGGGTCAATCATGGCACAGATTCTCTGCCCATTTGGGTCATTCTTCAGATGCCATGGATGGAAATGGAGCTCATTGGATGCCATAGCCAGATATGTGACAGGGAGCTAAGCTGGGTCTTGTATAGCTCTCGATCTTGGCCTAACTCATCAGACTCCTTGCAGCTGCGAGCAACGAATGAATGTGTTTGGTCGTAGGGATTGGTTTTTTCTGGCTGATTTCCGTCATCGAACGATGCCCCTTGGTGTTGTATTGCGATTTTTGCGAGCAGTTACTTGTGCATGATCGGGGTCTGGAGCATGTGAAGAAGAGAAGGACACCGAGGCTAGAAGTATCGGCATCGCGTTCGTGGAGCTGGTAGTCGGACAAATGGCTCGAAATCTAGAAAATCGACCCTAGGTTAAGTACATTGGCAGAGCTTTTTGAGCCGGAAGAAGTAACCGAATCAACAGACATGATGCCACTAGAAACATGAAATTGCCGCTTGTGATAGTATCGATGTCTGTCCGGATTAGCAACAGAGAAATGCAATGTATCAATGCTCTGATATGGATTAACGCTGCAAAGGTTTTTCATTTGTATGGATGGCCGTTCCAGTTAGCAGAGACAAAAGAATGGGCCGTATAATCATCAACGCTTGTCCCGATTAGCGATAAGAGAATGCATTGCATAATCATCATCAATCCCCATCATGATCAGATATAGACAATGGACCACTTATGGACCATCTTGATTAGCCACAAAAGGATGCACTGCATAATCTTCATCAATGATAAAAAACAAACGAATGCATTTGCATGATCATCATCGGTCCCCATCCTAATTAGCAAAGACAAAAGAACGGACTGTACAATCGTCGATGCCTGTCCCGATTAGCGACAAAAGTATGTACTACACATTCATCATCAATGCCCATCTCGATTAGCGACAAAAAGAAATGCACTACTTGATCATAATCAATGCCCATCCCGATCAGCGAAGACAGAAGAATGGGCCAGATAATCATCAAAGCCTGTGCCATGGACCGGATAATCATCAAAGCCCGTGCCGTGGACCAGATAATCATCAAAGCCCATGCCGATCAACGACAAAAGACCGCATTGCATAATCATCATCAATGCCCATCTCGATTAGCATCGATAGAAGAACGGAACGTATAATCATCGACGCCCCTCCTGATTAGCGAAAATTAGAATGGACTGCATAATCATCATAAATCCCCATCCTGATCAGCAAAGACAGAAGAATGCATTATACTGTACAATCCAAGCCTAAGCTTATTCAATTAGAATAGGCCCAGGGGCATTTTCATAAATAAAGAAAGCTCTCGTCTTCGTGCTTTCTTTCTTCTGTGTTTTCTGTTCCTGTGTTGGCCATGGCGGAACCCTAAACGAAGCGCACACAGTCGCCATCGCTGTCACGTCGAACCCCATCCGCCGTCGATTCTCTCGCTTCCGAAGGCTGTACACGCCGACTCCCCTTTTCCATCCGCATGGCGCAATCCGAGGATTCCTCCGAAGCTAAGACGACCGGCTCCTGCTTCACTCCTGTCAGGTAATTCTAAGAACTTTTGAATTAGCCTCTCGTTTTCTTCTCGTTTCTTGACTTCTATCTACCGCGGCATGGCTTGCTCATCTACTCAGACGATCACGTGCAAATTGGTCCTTGTACACACTATGAGTAGACGTTTTTTCTTGACATTCACATCTCCTCTTCCGGTATATGCTCTGCTGGGTAAGGAGATGATGAGATTACAAGAAGTCTGGGTGTTAACGTGCATATCGGTTTCTTCTTCTGTAGGATAAATATATAGAGTGCAGCGATTATGGATACTTATTGTGTTTTATCTTAGATGTAGATTGACGAGACTATAGAACAATCAGTAGAATCGTGATTCGCGTTGTGTAAAACCTGTCGAGGAAGGAGAACATGAAATCCTCAGAAATCTCTCAATTACTTGCATATCAACTCTTACAATTATCATAGATGTGGTGTAGGAAAGTAACTGAATCGTAGGTACGGTTTGTTATCAGTCATTTATGCATCAATATTCATGGCTATGATATTTGGAGTCAAGTCTTGTCTCCGAGAACTTCTCTTTGTTTGTTACGAGGGCTCCAAAGTGTTCATTGTTCAATGTTTGGCCGACTATTTGATACCATGGAATATTTATTAACCCATTGCTCTGGGTTTCTTTACCATATGGGACTAGTTTTGAAGTTTTGAATAATGATTTCGAGACTCTACTCTACTTGTATTTATGGAGCACTGGTTGCATTGCCATTGGATGGTTGAGAAATTTATCTCCAATTATCTGCATATTCTTTCCTTCTTAAATGATTATAATGTAAAATTGGATTCAAGAGTGCAGGTCAGTTGCTATGCATCCTTGTTTGATTGCATTTCCGAAAGATCACTTGGAGGCGATTTACTATTCATGGCACTGATATGTTTTTTGAATTGCAGAATGCTGGTTGTATTATGCCTTGTAAACCTTCTCAACTATGTTGATCGAGGTGTTATCTCAAGTAATGGTGTGAATGGGGCTTCAGGTGACGCCAAATGTAACCCAGGTGAAGCTTGCAAAGCAGGCACGGGAATACAGTAAGTTATCCTTATTTAAAATTTAAAATGCAGATTCTGTTATTTCACGTTATGGTAACCATTGTGATGCTGCTTTTCAGGGGAGAATTCGGTCTTAGTAATTTGCAGGATGGCATTCTATCTTCAGCATTCTTGGTTGGGCTTCTTGTAGCGTCACCGATATTCGCATATTTGGCAAAAACGTATGTTTTAAGAGAAATGCCACTTTTTTGGTATATATTTGTTGAAGCTGTCAACATTTTTTTATCACGATTCTCTTTCATGAAGTACAATTCATGTAGTTATGTGGTGGATTGAAGTTACAGTCTACTGTAGTCTGAGTAGTGAAAGATGTCTTTGTAGCCATTTGAAAATTTTGATGTACGAAAACACCATTGCAGGAACAACCTTGAAAGATAAATATCTGCAAAGCAGCAGGGTTCAACTAACTAATCGCTAGTGTTCTAGGAAAGTGTAGGGAATTTGGCAATCAGCGGAGTGTATGTATTATGGAATAGGAAGATGAGGATTGAAGTTCTAGTGGTTGTAAATGGCAATCAGCGGAGTGTATGTATTATGGAATAGGAAGATGAGGATTGAAGTTCTAGTGGTTGTAAATAGTAGTTTGGTCATTTAAATACTAAGAATCTCTCATGGTTCAAGACTTTGAGATGTTCTGTTTGCATTGGTCAACTGGTAACCACCAATGTGCAGAAAACATAGTAATCTGTCCTAAGAGGTGTACCCGCGTGTTCTCCCACACTGCACAACTCGTGTTAAGATTGGAAACGAAAATTGGAACTCGAAATTGAATTCTAGGGAAAATCTTGGCATGGTGATGACAAATTCCGTGTATGGTGCCACGAGTCATATTATGGCATTTGAAATCATGTGAGGACCATGTTCCTTTTCTTTGGCAACTCATTTGCCCCCATTTATGAACCGCGGGTAGATGGAACAGAGAAAGATGAAAACTCAATTTTCACTATCTCCTGATTGTGGTTTTTCTTGTTGATCATGTCTTCCCCAATGAAGAATGAGAATCAGGTTCTATTTGATTGCGTACATGGAGGTCCATAGGAGAAAAAGAAAATTGCTTTAGTGGTCCTTATGATTGAGCTTTGGCGTGTGACCTTGTTCATAGAATACTTGCCTTCAATTCAGGTAGTCTTACAACACCATAGAGTGTTTACCGATCTACTATATTTTCTGTTGTATTGAGAAGTTTTATTGATGGCGTTATTTGGTTTTTAATATATCATCCACTTTTATGCGAGAAGAAGGGCCTTCATTGAGATATCACAGCTACAATGATCTCAAGTAGCATTTCGAGCACTTGGAAAAGGATACTTGGCAGTGAAGTATAATCATCTTAGACCTCAGATATAATATGAATGGATTGTTCCAGTCCATTGGCAATTGATAGGATAGTTCCAAAAGCTCATGTAGGACTGATGATGAATGGAAATAAGCTTCACTCCTGTTAGAACATTCTCATTTTCGCTACATTTTGTCATGGATGACCTTGTATGGAAAGGCACATGCTATAACTATTCTTTAACCTGTATAATTCTTCAAAATACTTTTAGCATAAATTATTAATAAATGACACCACTCTATTTTTGTAGTGTACCAGATTTAGGTCGTACTAGCATTTCTTCTGATCACTCTTTCCCTTTAACTTAAAGTCATATTTATGAAGAGAGAGTTCAATATATATGCAGACAAGATTCCTTCAAGCTCATGGGAATTGGGTTGTCAGTGTGGACGGTTTCCACAGCAATGTGTGGATTTTCTTTCAATTTTTGGTCAATTATGGTTTCACGTATGTAAGTGTCCTTTTCAATATCTTTGGTGTCTTTAGTTCTTAACTGTATTTGCATTTCAGAACACGTTTCTATGCATTGTTAACGTGTACAGCATCAGATCTGGGGAAATGATACAAATCCCTATGTATTTATATATGGAAACAATACAGACAAATAGACATTCAAATTGGTTCTTTGTATTATTTTGAAATTATTAAGATTGTTGGTTGAGTTACTTGTTTCAGCTATATAATATCTTTGATTATCTTGGTACTTGCTTATTTGGCAGGCTAGTAGGTGTCGGGGAAGCATCTTTCATTAGTTTAGCTGCACCATTCATTATTGACAATGCTCCAAATGATAAGGTAAACCTATTTGTGGCTCTTCATAGTTCTTATTTTGAATATTGCGACGTGCTACAAGTAACACAACTTGTTATGCAATGCAGAAAGCTAGCTGGCTGGCATATTTTTACATGTGTATTCCGGTTGGGATGGCCTTGGGTTATATATATGGAGGCGTGGTAACAAGAAAATGGATTTCAGCCTATTTAAGCTACTTGTTTACCTTATAAAAAGTATTAATTTGTGTATTATTGTTGCCTTAGGTTGGTAGTATCTTATCTTGGCGGATTGCCTTTTGGGGGGAATCTGTCTTGATGCTTCCTTGTGCATTTATTGGATTTGCATCAGCGAACAGGATTTTGAAAGGTGCACACGCAATCATTCCAATCCTTTTCCACTTAAACGTAGATATAAGTCTTTTCCAGAATTAGATATTTACATTATATGGAAGTCAATATATATGAAACCTGATCTGTTATTTTATGCCTTCGTACATAAGAAAACATAGGTGTTTTCATTTCAAAGGAAAGAGCAGATGAGTGCTTGAAGAGAATATCTTGGCATCTCTTGGAAGCCTAAGACACAAATAACAATGTGATTAGTATAGTGTCCTGGCCAACCTCTCAAGAAAGCCGAAAACATAAATAACAAGGCAATCAATTTTTTTGACCTAGCCCAATGTCTCTAGGAAGTATTTTACTAACGTGGAGGTCATTGGGACATACAAAAACAGATTAAGAACCCTGATTCATTGAAAAGATCAAAGTAGCTCTGTAGTTAGTATCTACGCACGTTCTAAATAACTCTAAAATTGAAAATTTAAGGGGTTTCCAAGTTAACGATGATGTATTAGATCTATCTATGATCTCCATCATTATACTCAATTATTGGACATACCCACCAAACATGGTACTTCATATGGTCTGACATTTTTCAATTCTTCTTTACAATGGCTGCAAATTTGCAATTCCCTAACAAGTTGATCAGATGATATGTGTTTAGCTTTGTTTTATTGCGTTCTGTAGGCATGTTTCTGGTCATACACCATGAAATCTCTCTTAATTTAGAAAAGTAGTCTGTGTCTCTCTGCAGATAAAGCAGATACAGCTGATGGGGAAGAATCTAGCAAATATGTTGACAGTAGTTGCAGCTCACACTTGAGCACATTCCTCAAAGATGTTATCTGTTTATTTAACAGTCCAGTTTACACAATCAATGTGGCAGGTATATCCTTAATCCAATTGTACTTCTTATTAAGGAAACTGTACACAAGAATTGTTCCTGAAGGTTTCTTTGTTGGGATGATTCTTGCTTGAACAGGTTCTGTAGCTTACAATGCAGTACTGGGTGCTTATTCATACTGGGGTCCAAGGGCAGGCCATGCTATATTCAACTTGGTGAGTTTCAGTTTCAATTGTCTTCTGCAAATAGTGCAATCGATAACACTTGTTCATATTTCTGGTAGTTCGTCTGTTGAGCAGATGAATGCAGATGCTGTTTTTGGATGCATGACTGTTGTTTGTGGAATTATTGGGACTGTCGCCGGAGGTCTAATTTTGGATAGAGTTGGTGCAACTGTTTCTAATGGGTTTAAGGTTTGATATCCTACTACGTAACTTCCTCATCTTAAAAACTATTTAGTAGCAAAGCATTCACTTGGATACATTGGGTGTTATCTGTATAATTAAATAGTATATTCTGGTAGATGAGACATAATGCTTGATGGACTCCATTGCTCAACCATGTGAAACAGCTTCTTACAACTGCAACTTTGGTTGGAGGGGCTGCTTGCTTTGTGTCTTTCCTATCTGGGACACTGGTGGGCTTTTTACCATTATTTGCTCTGGGAGAATTATTCCTTTTTGCCACACAGGTATCTTTTTCTTTTCTGTATATGGAACTTCCAAAATTCTAGAAACAAAGTCTGCAGGTTTCTCAAGGTTACTATGGAAAACTAGGGCCCGGTAAACACGTTAATATTGGGGAGTGCTCCAGAGAAGCTGCGACCACTAGCAACTGCTGTATCAACTATTTGCCTCCATGTTTTCGGAGATGTGCCATCCTCGCCTATTGTGGGGGCATTACAGGTTGGTTGGAGCTTTGAATAATCAATTCAACATCTGGTTATCATTATTAGAACATTAATTTGGCAAGTTCTTTAGATAGATGCTTATAGTAATATAGTATCCAAAAGTACTGGGTTAAATTTGACCATTGTTTTCTACTTGATTGTTGGGGGTGCCAAAAGTGCAATATTGATGTAGATTCAGTAGTATAACTTTCAAACCTACGTATTTATATTTAATAAATTTGTGTGTGGCTTTGAGCAAACATTTGAAGATATCAGGATACATCCATGTTCGTCGGGGTTTAAATGGGTAAAACCTTTTTTTCCCCCCCCCCGATTAGAATGGTCTTCATAAAAATAAATATTACACTCAGATAACAACTTGCTTGCTCTGCATATTGTAATAGTGCTATATTCATCATTAACCTATAGGCTATTGCATTGCCATTGGTGTACATACTGATTGAAATTATTGTTTACACTAAGGTTTATGGTTTGCTAATTAGAGAGTCTGTGGGTTTGATTGTTAAAATTAAGGTTTAGGACTTGTTAATATGTAAGTTTTTATATTGAGGACGTAGAGTCTTCTGATGCATAATCCAATTGATTAGATGTCAAATGTTTGATTTTGAATCCAAGTAATTTATTGAAATGTTTTATATGTGAGATGTTTCATTTGAATTATGCATACTTGGACAGGAACACTTTTGCCAAACAAATAGTAAATTCAATGCTTACATCAATAATGTTATAGCTAATGGCATGTGATGCAGGACTATTTGGATGATTGGCGTCTAACGACTCTGATATTAACTTCCATCTTCTTCGTCGCTGCATTTATTTGGTCGCTGGGTAAATATGTTCTCTATACTGTCACGAGCACGTAGTTGTTGCTGTTCTTCTTAGATCTTTTTATCACTTTCATGGGCAGTGTCGTCAGTTGTATAGAATTGTCTACATTGTCGAAAAAATTGATTCTACGATGTTAGTTACTAGCAAAATCTTTCCTGATGCAGGGATCTATATACCATCTCCAGCGCAATCATGTGAATTTGCTGATATAGAGACGAACATAGTGAAGGTTCCCTTACTTGTAACAGTTTCACAAGAAAAAAAGTGATCTGATTGTATATCCCGACTTAACCAAAATTATACTATCTGCCGAGTGCTAAATCTCATGTCAGACAGTAAATATTTATGTAAAATTGGGGGTTGAGAACGACGCTTGTATATTATTAGGAAACATCCAATGGTTGTTACTGTCCAAATTGTATATAGAGATATCGGAAGTAAAAGTTCACAAGTTTATTCGGACCTTGTATTTGATGGAAATGTGAAAACCAAGGATGATGTTTGTATATGAAGCAATAGAGATCAAAATTTGGTACTGCTGTTTGTTTATATGACGATCACTAGCATTGATAACTGATATGTTATACTACTATATATATATATATATCAAGTTGATAACTGCATTGCCCATTGCAACCCATATTATCAAGAGGATGAAGCAAAGATTTGCATATGTTTTGCATCATCACATTGTTGTTGGTCCATAAACAAGAGACGAGATACAGCTTCAGAAATTTTAAGGTTTTTCACAAAACCTCGGAAAAGAGAGCTTCCAAATCGGAACCGGTTTAGGGTTGACGAACTTCCCGATCGGAACCAATTTTAGGGTTTAGGGTTTCGAGACTTTCGCCAGATTCAAGGCACACCTTGAAATGTGCTCGACGACATTGTTTGTGATGGAAAGCCTCCTTGATTCTCACATGCTTTGATGAAAGGTTTAGAGATTTCTATCAGGTAACATGCTCGTGAATTCTCTCTGGATTCTTCGTCGGCCCCTTCAAGTGAGCTCCTTCCCTTGTGTGCAGAAATCTATGGAAACAAGGCCGTATCGATGAGCTTCTCCACATTATCGATGCCATCGATAAGCAAGGGTGCGCGACCTCTCAGCAATCTGCTTATTTTCTTCTCAAGGCGTGCATCAAGAAGAAAGACCTGACATTCGGAAGAAAGGTTCAGTCCCTAGTCAAAAGAAGTGGATTATGTGCGGATGCACTCCTTGCTGATCATCTTATCCGCCTTTTCGCTTTATGTGGTAGCGCCATTGAAGCCGAAGAAACGTTCTGCAAGGTATCCAATCCATCTACATACACATGGAATGCCATCATTTCGGCTTACTCGAGTATTGATGCAGACAAAGCTCTCGGAATATTTAGCAAAATGTGTCAGGTTGGTGCCACTCCAGATTTAGTCACATTTCTATCTATATTAAAAGCATGTGCTTCGGTAGGGTGGTTGTCCGAAGGAAGGTTTATACATGATGAGGCGATCCGACGCGGACTAATATGCCAGGCGTTTAGCAACTCTCTCGTCGATATGTATGCAAAATGTGGTAGTTTAGAGGATGCGCTATCTATTTTTGATGGCCTAACCCATAAAACTGTAGTTTCATGGGGTGCATTGATGGCTGGATATGCTGAATGCGAATGTAACCGTAAATGTGCTATAGTATTCGAGCTTTGGGGGAAGATGAAAGAAGAAGGCTTTGAACCCAATAGGGCAATTTTCTTGTGTCTTCTGAAAGCTTGTTCGTCAGCGAGGGATATGGGATTAGGGCACCTTCTACATTGTGAGATAATCAAGGTTGAACTTGATAGAGAGCCGGCTATTGGAAATACACTTATTGATATGTATGCAAAGCTAGGTTGTTTAGAAGATGCTTGTAGAGTTTTTGAGAAGCTTTCGGATCGAAATGTGGTGTCATGGGATGTAAGGATTTCGGGGCTTGTCCAACATGGACATAACCTCCTTGCTCTAGACATGTTCAAAAAGATGATACAAGAGGGCTTGAAACCCAATAAATATACTTTTTCCAATATCTTGAAAGCATCTTACATGGAGGGAAACGGGGATAATGTGAAAGTGCTACACGATCAGTTAACGAGGTGTAGCCTGGAATGTTGTATCGTTACAATGAATACACTCATCGATGTCTATGGGAAATTGGGCTATGTCAATGAGGCTGGTGGTGTGTTTGAGTCTTTGCAAACTAGAGATATAGTATCCTGGGGTGCATTGATAGCAAGCTATGTTCAACATGGGCTGGATCATACGGGTCTCGCTTATTTTGAAAGGATGCAATTTGAGGGTTTGTCCCCTAATGAGGTTGTATATGTGTCTGCACTGAAGGCATGCACTGCTGTGGGAACCCCATTGCAAAGCATGATTTTGCATCATCAAATTGTTAAAGCAGGATTAGGATTAGATGTGACCATCGGAACTACCTTAATAAATATGTATGGGAAATTAGGATATATACAAGAAGCATGTAAATTATTCCACACGATGGGAGATACAAACGAAGTAACGTGGGGATCCATGGTAGCTGGCTATGTGCAAAATGGCTTTTGTCTTCCGGCTCTTAAGACATTCATTAGAATGCAAAAGGAAGGTCTGAACCCGGAGAAAGCATGTTTTCTGCTCATTTTTAAAGCCTGTGGCAAAATGGGGACTGTAGAGAGCAGGCTTATGCATGCACAGATAGTTGAAATTGGATTAACCATGGATGCTGAACTTGGCAGTGCCCTCGTCCATATGTATGTAAATTGTGAGAGCTTGAGCGATGCATATACAGTTCTCAGTGGTTTACAGAACGGGAATATAGTGTCATGGGGCGCAATGATAGCTGGATTCGCTCGAAGCGGTCTTTATGAGAAGGCTGGGGAATGTGTAGAGAGTATGAACGGCCTAGGCTTGAAACCGGACAATGCGATCTTCGTCAATCTTCTGTGTGCTTGTAGCAATGCTGGTTTGCTGGAACAAGGCTGTGAAGTTTTCTCATCCATGAGAGAGAGCTACGGAGTGGAACCAGTAATGGATCACTATAATTGTCTAACAGATCTCCTCGGGAGGGCCGGATTGATGGAAAAAGCTGAGGATATTCTATTGTGCATGCCAACCCCGTCGGATGTGTATGGATGGATTTCCTTACTGTCTTGCTGTAGGATCCACCGTAATCTGGATTTAGCAGGCCGTTGCTTGGCTCAAGTTATCCATTAGAACTCTCTTGGGCGCCCTGTAAAAGGACTTTCGACTAGGCCAAAGCATTATTGTGGATTGCTAGAATATCGTCCTATTGTTGAATCAAATATTTTTCAGTCTCCGTGCTCAAATTCCGCCCTACAGGAATGATCACCCACACCATCCAGACCGAGGGATGTGTGGAAGCTGAGCCATCACTGCCATAAAGAGCAGTATATAGTAGAGAAAGACTATGTCACTTTTACCTCCTGAAGACTCTACACAGCTGTTACATAGTGCACATGCAAATTTTTACCATTCCTCTTCCGATTGACAGCCGAAAGGCTGATGATGATGATGCAACGATTTTTGGACAACTACTCTCGCATGGCTAATGAAGAAGATTAGTTACATCTTTCTTTTATTCAGTTGCTTGCTATAGATGTACTGAATGAAAGTTTCTGACGAATATGTAAGACTTACTGACAGTATGCAGAAGATCTTTGGTTAAATATGTGAACTTACACCTCGGGTAATCAGCCTACGTTGCTATTGTAATGCAATTTGGTGTTCCTTGTCAAGCATTGGTGAGCTGCTTACTTGTCATCAACAAAGTTAGACATGTTTCACAACGGATTTTGGAGAGAACTTTTGCACAATAGTTTCAAAGTATGCTGTGCTTTCAATGCTCTGCATTTCCATACTCAGATGAACAGTGCCTACATCTTCAATACTGGCAATGAATTACTTCCAGACGGAACAGTATGATAATCTTAACCGCTTGCGACAACAGGTATCGGGTGCTCTGCTTCGCCGGATGTTCATTACGTATACAGTAAACGAACGAATTCAGACAATGGCAGCAAAATAGCCACTCACAGCAGAGATCCTATCCAC
>JBBBWG010030753.1:110224-123376 GCA_037176905.1 Azolla pinnata | reverse complement strand
GCTCTAGGGTTAGGGTTTGCTAACGGTGAAGCTGTTAGGGTTAGGGCTTACGGTCCGAGCTCTAGGGTTAGGGTTTGCTAACGGTGAAGCTGTTAGGGTTAGGGCTTACGGTCCGAGCTCTAGGGTTAGGGTTTGCTAACGGTGAAGCTGTTAGGGTTAGGGCTTACGGTCCGAGCTCTAGGGTTAGGGTTTGGTAACGGTGAAGCTGTTAGGGTTAGGGTTCACGGTCCGAGCTCTAGGGTTAGGGTTTGGTAACGGTGAAGCTGTTAGGGTTAGGGTTTACGGTCCGAGCTAGGGTTTGGTAACGGTGAGGCTGTTAGGGTTAGGGTTTACGGTCCGAGCTCTAGGGTTTGGTAACGGCGAAGCTGTTAGGGTTAGGGTTTGCGGTCCGAGCTCTAGGGTTAGGGTTTGGTAACGGTGAAGCTGTTAGGGTTAGGGTAACGATGACGATGAAGCTGTTAGGGTTAGGGCTTGCTTCACAGAAATCGAGCCGTTTCTCCCCCCCCGCCATCGCTCCTCTCTGCAGAGATCGATCTACAAGCTGCGCTGCTCCAAACCTGATTCAGCAAACCATGGATCGATCGATCGATCGATCGACGCAGGACGGCAGCGAGCAGTTTCCTCGCCGTTCCAACGGGAAAGGCTTGCAAACCAAAGCTGTGCACCTCCATGGATCCGCAGATCATCCGAACCTCTTTCGATTCTTTCTGTGGAGGAGCTCGTCGTCATCGTCATCATCATCAGCGTCGTCGTCGTCGTCTGCAGTGGCCCAGCTCTCCATCTCCCGCCGCCCCCACCACCGTTCCAGCTCAATGATACGCCACAAATCTTTCTGCTGCTGCTTGGCTCCACAACTGGTACTGTGCGTGATCAGATCTTGCTATCCACGTGCAGCGTGCAAATCAACTTCGTCTACACCGGATTTTGCTGTATACGCAGTGCAAAGCACCTCGCGACGACCAGATTTTTGCTCTGTATGCAGTGGAAAGCACCTCTTGATGACCAGGTTTTGCTGTATATGCAGCACAAAGCACCTCGTGATGACCAGATTTTGCTGCATATGCAGCACAAAGCACCTTCATATGCCGTGATAGTCAGATTTTGCTGTATATGCAGTGCAAAGAAAGCACCTCTTGATGACCAGATTTTGCTGTATATGCAGCGCAAAGCACCTTCATATGCCCGTGATAGCCAGGTTTTCCTGCATATGCAGCGCAAAGCACCTTGTGATGACCAGATTTTGCTGAATATGCAGCGCAAAGCACCTCGTGATGACCAGATTTTGCTGTATATAGGCAGTGCAAAGCACCTCGTGATGACCAGATTTTGCTGTATATGCAGTGCAAAGCACCTCGTGGTGACCAGATTTGGCTGTATATGCAGCGCAAAGCACCTTCATATGCCGTGATAGCCAGATTTTGCTGTACATGCAGTGCAAAGCACCTCGTGATGACCAGATTTTGCTGCATATGCAGAGCAAAGCACCTTGTCTTGACCAGATTTTGCTGAATATGCAGTGCAAAGCACCTCGTGGTGACCAGATTTTGCTGTATATGCAGTGCAAAGCACCTTCATATGCCGTTATAGCCAGATTTTGCTGTACTTGCAGTGCAAAGCACCTACAGATACCGTTATGACCAGATTTGCTGTACTCATGCAGTGTACAAAGCACCTCCATATAGCATGATGGCCAGATTTTGCTGTATATGCAGTGCAAAGCACCTCGTGGTGACCAGATTTTGCTATATATGCAGTGCAAAGCACCTTCATATGCTGTGATAGCCAGATTTTGCTGTATATGCAGTGCAAAGCACCTCGTGATGACCAGATTTTGCTGCATATGCAGCGCAAAGCACCTTGTCATGACCAGATTTTGCTGAATATGCAGTGCAAAGCACCTTGTGATGACCAGATTTTGCTGTATATGCAGTGCAAAGCACCTTCATATGCCGTGGTGATCAGATTTTGCTGTATATGCTGTGCAAAGCACCTACAGATACCGTTATGACCAGATTTGCTGTACTCATGCAGTGTACAAAGCACCTCCATATAGCATGATGGCCAGATTTTGCTGTTACATATGCAGTGCAAAGCACCTTCATATACCGTGATGACCAGATTTTGCTGCATAGGCAGTGCAAAGCACCTTCGTATTCTCGTCAGATTTTTCCAAGCATCTACATATGCTGTGGTCAGATTTTGCTGTATACGCGGTGCAAAGCATGTACATACTCTCCTCGGATTTTGCTGTACATGCACTGCAAAGCACCTATACATATACTGTGGTCAGATTTTGGCTGTGTACATACATGCAGTGCTAATCATCTACCTCCTGCGATGATCAGATTTTGCTGTACACGCAATGGGAAGCATCTACAGACTCTGGTCAGAATTTTGGCTGTACATGCAGTGGAAAGCATCTACAGACTGTGGAGCGCAGCAAAGCGGATTCCGTTGCCCACTATCAGTGGCTTTCATCGAAAGAAGAAGTCGCCTCGGGAAAGAAGGACACTGATCATCCGAGGATCCGATGCTGCTGAGCAGATCAGATCAGAACAGTGATCATCCGAGGCTCACAATGCAGCGGCTATGGATCCAGGTAAAAAACAAAAACACACACACTACTGCTCATCCGATATGATCCTCAATGCTGAGCATGCCATCATTTCCTCGATTTCTTTCCGAATCGTGCTCTGAACTGTGGAACAGATCTCCTTCGAGCCGATGCCTGTGAAGATCGAGCATCAACAGGATCGACAGTTGCCATGAATCGATGCCGGGCAGGTACATATGCAGCATTTAATACTTGCTACTAAAGATGCACAGCTCCTCACATCTTTGTCCTACAACCTGAGCGATTGGAGGAGGGACCACAAAGAGTGAATCAAACAGATTGGAATGAGTTGGACAAGAAAGCACCTGGTGAATGCAAGCAAGGGAAGGGTCCACGGAAGGCTTCCTACAGTTTCCTGCATGACATGGCATGGAATGGCATGGCATGATTCATCCTTCTTCTTTGAGCAAAACCTGAGAAGGTAATGAGCACTAAGAATTGCATCGGCTCTCCTTCAAGCACAAATCAAAACAAGGTCTTATATGAGACTAAGAATGGTCCCTGATTATGCCCTTTTGAGTTGTCCTTGGAGCAGAAACATGGATGAACAAGGTAAGAATGGCATCCATTCCCTTCAAGCAAACCCTAAACAAGGTATATATGTGGTGAGAATGGCATTGATTTGACCTTGGAGCAGCACATGAAGGAAAAAGGTATATGAGGTAAGACCAGCATTCCACTACTGTCCTTCAAGCCAAACAGATCGAGGGCATGTGGTAAGAATGGCATCGATTTGTAATCCCTTCGAGCAAGGCGTAGCGATATATGGTGGCAAAGAATGGGCCACAATCAAGCACAAGGTTGTGAACTCTGTGGCAATCTGTTGGGAACTACGATCTCAAAAGAGAAGACTGTATGAAGCTCAAGCCTTGAGAGACCAAGTGTGCAAAATCCCCTTTCCATCCATCCAATTCATTCATAATGGATTCATAATGGTAGGTGGAAATGGCAGTACTCTGCAATCCACCTAGAAATCACAATTTGTGGGCGGAAGCACTCAACATAGGCAATCGTGGAACAGTGGGTATGAAGAAGCAAGAAGCGACGATGGGGATCAGATAATGATGCACAAATGCCATGGTAAAAGAAAAGAAGCCCCACTGATCGCGAGATTCGATACAGCAACGCTCGCTGTCACAAACTGTTAAATTGCAGCATCAGATGAGATCCGATCACACCTGAAAGCTCTGTCTAGCTGACCAAACTAAGGTAAGAAAAGCTGCTGTCCTGCATATGATGCTTGCTGCATAACCAACCAGTGCATCACATCGTTGCTCTTGCAGCTTTACCCACTGTGTTGCTGCTCCCTGAAATGAATATCTCTTCTTTGGTGCATTTCTAGACCACATGCGGATGAATGAACGCAAGGTGTGTGGTTTCAAAAGAAAAAGGATTGATCATACAACAGACATCCTTCCTTTCTGTCAATCCGCTCCTCCACCATGTCAGAAGAACTCTCCGCCCAAGGCAAAATCTCAAATGATCTCTTCTTTCTGGACAGCCCATTTGCATCATTTGGCCTCCCAAAAAAAGAGCATCAGAAATTAGAATTTCTCGTAGAGTCAGATCTGATGAAAAAGAAGTCCAAGATCAGCTGAACAAACGATGCTTTCACAGGCAAAAGATTTCATAAGAAAGAGAACCACAACTTGATGGTGTTTGCTTGTTTAAGCGCAACACGAAACCCAAAGCCATATGCTTTCACCATTTGCATCTGTGAAAATCATTCAGATTCTCAGACCGATGCATCACGCCTGCCATTCTTTTTTGTTAGGGCTTGTGCCTTTCATTGGGAAGATAAAGTTATCATGCTATTGCATCAATCAGCTTGAAACAATCCCATCAGAGAAGAAAGCAAATTGAACAGAAAACTATCAGACATCTCACTCTTAAACTAGATGATATATTGGCTCCCATTTTAGAATGCATTATTTATATGTGCATCTTTCACTAGATTGTGCAGGAAGACAAAGAAATTAATTTAATGATTTCAACAAAAGCTTGTTAAACTTACAGCAGCAACGTTTTTTAAGGTTTTACGTTGAGAATAGATGTATGCATCAACAGATAAAATATGACCCCAGTCACAGGTTAACAAAAATATTTGACATCATATTTTAACTTCTGCAATGATGGAAAGTCTGAGTTTGGAACAATAAGCAAACAAAACCCAAAACAGAGTTAAAAGGAACAGGAAAAGAAGAGGAGCTTGCCCTGAAACATGGGGCAAACCATCCCTTATTGTCTTTGCATTGTGTAAAAATAATAATTGCTTGAATCGTCTTGTTCTTCGATTTTTCCTGGCGGTATAAGGGAGTAAGATGAGAGTGCATACAAAAATCGATGCAGCTGTAATGTCAATGTCACGCTTTGTGCTTTTCCTTTGGATAATCTTTGACATAAGAAGAGTGAGGATTTGGTCGAGAACAGGAGGAAGAAGAACAAAAAAGAAGAAAAAGAAACAAGCTTCCCAATGAAAAAAACAGAAGAATGAACTTAGAAATAGTGGCAGTAGTTGGTTTAGGCTTATGGCTTATGGTTCAGAGTTTAGGGTTGAGGGTTTAGGGTTTAGGGCTTAGGGTTTAGGGTTTAGGGTTTAGAGCTTATGGCAGTAAGGGAAGAAATGGCAGCTAAAACAGAAGTCTTGCATGGTTATGGGATCGACAACATTTCCGGTCTCTGGTTTCTTCCTCCTCTTTCTATTCTCCCACTAACACAAATCATCTGAAGGCTTTTGCAACAGCTATTCTGACCAAATGGATGGAAGGAAGGCCATAGAGCTACATCTAGGAGGACATAACTCTTTCAACATGACTATTCTCAATATGGATGTATGAAGGTATGAAGTGTCTCGTTTAGAAAAAGCACCCTGGAAAACCAAAAAAGAACTTAAAGACTAGTTGAAAAGGTCCGTGCATAGTTCCCCCAGAAACAGAATACCAGCAGGTTATATCATTGGTAATCACACCCCTTCTCCCCCCCCCCCCCCAGTTGTTTGCCTCCGGTTTTGCCTTTGCTTTGCCAAGGGTAAAAGAGTAGAAAATAGAGTAGAAAATGGTGGTGCTTTTTACATGAAAAATGGTCTTGCCATGCATGATCTCACCGGTGTTTTCGATGGACTAACCCTGTGAAAAGGAAACAAGAGAAATGTCACTCACAATTGGCTCTTTCTTTCCATATGATAGCGAAAAACCCTCGATTTTTGTTGGTATTGCGGTTTCCCTTTCGAGTTTTATGCAAAAGACGAGTGTGGTTAAAGCTAGATGTGTTGATATGCATGCATGCATTAAATCTATCTATCTTATATGCACGTAGATGACGACGATGATGATGATGTATAACACACTAATTACCTTATTGGAAGGCTTCCTAGAATGGCACCACTACAGTTCAAAGCAGCTATTGCACTTTCAGCCTGAATAGGTAAAAAAGAAGAAAGAAAAAAAAAAAGAACAGCAGCACTGCACCATCAATACCGATCTCAAAAATGTTAAAAATCCATAAAAGACCAATCTTTTGCTATTCCTAAATTTATATATGGAACAAAACCACACAAAGTGGAGAGGTACGCAAAAGCCAATGCATTCATATCTTTTGAGACATATATCGTTGAGACACAGTACCATAGCAACATCATTAACATGTATTAGGTACACAGAAAACTGCATTCATGTGCATTAATTCAGAATGCTATGCCCCCAAAATGTCTCACAAATATACACATGTGATGCCATTAAATTATCTTTATAGTTTGGCTTCCCATAGGATTTGGGTCACAAAATGTTGCTTGGTATAACATTTCCATAAATTACCTAAGATTAGGAGCATTTGACTGAAATATGAAATACCCCGACCTAGGGCTGAGCAGATCTAGACACAAATCAACTAGGTATCCAACTCTAGATGGATGTCTCAAACCAAAAGGCTATAATGAAAGAGTTAAAAGAATGACACGTAAGAAAGACACCACAGAAATGAAACTTTAAGAGAATGGGAGAAAGATTGTAAAATGTGCATGGATGCAGAGAAACTCATATTGGCATGATCTACCATCACTATAAAATCTGCAAAGTGCACCATGCCCTACGAGACATGAAATACAGTGCACACAATGCATATCGAGGAAGTGATGGCATGGGATTTTGATGTCAGTAACTTAAAAAAAACTTTGCAGTCCAGCTCGAAGAAACGTGGAAGCTATGAATGGAACTCCAGAACTACAATCCATCATAATCGACCATGAGCCCTAGGCAGTGAGAAGCCTACAACTACAACCCTAGGCAATGAGTAACTTTTGACCTTGTACTCCAGGATCCAGAGACATGAAAGCTATGGATGTAAGTCCACAGTTACACTGTATGGCTAATCTATGATAAAAGATTGCAATGCTCTATGAGGTAGAAAAATATGGAGACATCTCTCCTTGACCATCAGGTGGAAGAGATTCTCCTGTCCATGGACCGAGTACCACACTGAAAGCATCTCTGTCCACATTGCTTCTTGGGCAGAAAGCAAAAAATCTGATATTACGATTGATGAGGAGCCCATTGAGATAGATAATTTTAGAGCATGTAGTAAAGAACCTGACATGGAAGCCAAACCCTTAAAGTAAAACAACTACCATAGTCCTAGCAGCCCCAGAGGTATGTACAAATTCACCATTCTTCATTGAGAAAAGCGTCTAAGCCACCTTTGATAACTGAAATATTTGATCACAAAATACTCGTCAATTTTCACACAAATCCTAGTTTTCTTCATTGCTTGTGGCGGTTGAGTACATGGTAGTCAGCCAGTAGCCAAAATATTCATGTGTTAGACAAGGGGAGGATGATATACAATTCATCTATATGGGCAACTCAGGTGGATATACTTATCGCTAGCCCACAATTTACTGTACTGACAGACCTTTTATAAATTCTTATTTATTCACTGGATACATCGGGATGTGCTTGCAAATCAAGACAGCAAATATGTTTTACACTAAGGTGCATGTATAGTTTTGTACATTGCACATGGCAGGTATAGAGTATATGGTTATCAGTTAGTAGCAAAAATATTCCCGTGTTAGACAAGGAGGGTATGATACATTATTCATCTAAATGGGCAACTTGGGTATGGATATATTTACCAGATAGCCCAAAATTTTGGGTATGGAGACAGCAAAATGTGTTGTACAGTATTGTACATGTATACCGGAAAATGCTACATTTCTTACGGGTAGCATGATACTGTTTGTGCAGATTTCTGCAAACATTCATTTGTTATGTTTGCAGCTGTGACGGAGCAGCAGGGCATGTATTTCAGCAGCATCTTGCAAGCATTCAATTTTCTTAGCTCAAACTGGGCTGTAGCTTCAGTTGGAATATCATTCATGGGCAAATTCTCAGATTCGATATCAGTCCGTCAAAAAGCAAAGAGCTCACCTACAGTTAAAACGCGCCAAGGATGTGTCCAATGACAACACATCCCCTCTGGTGTGTCTTCTATCAGATAGACAAGCGAATTTATCCACCATTTCGGATATAAAAATCATATGTCCTTTCTCTTGAAGTTTGGCTCGAAGAACCAAACTAGATTGTAGCTTCTCTAGAAGCTAGATCATTGAGACAGACAATCCATATGGAAATTTCAAACCGTTTTAGTACAATGGAAACGTGGTTTGCATCATTTAAATGGAGCTCCAGTTGGTTTATGACTTCCACTTGCACTCAGATCTACAGGAAATAAATAACAGCAACTCTCCACTGTGATACTTTTACACTATTACCTACAGTTCTCTGGTAAATAGTGAATAAATCGACATCTTTCCATCCCTACTGGTTTTCATTTGTTTTGTTGATACACCCCCAGAATTCTACTTTGTTCTCCTTTAAACTGTTTCAATAGAGAGAAGGGGGAGAAGAGAAGGGACTAGGGAATTCACTACGCTACAGCAGAGATGCATTTTTAAGGAATACACATTGTCAAAACTATATTAATAACATAGAGAAACCATAGGTTTATACATACAAGTCAACTTACCCCCCCCCCCAGCAGGAAGCTCGAACCCAATGTTTTCATATAGTAGGAAACCCTTTTCTAGTAGACAATGAAGGTAATTGGTGTTGCCAATGTTAGTATCCAAGAAGAGTATTGAAGTGTAGCATCTTAAACACCATCTATAACATCCTCCTTCCTCCCAAACAACATACTTATCAACGAGACATTGCCTTGCCTAAGGCTATACCAAAACAGTATTTTCTACCACGTCCTGTACAAAGATAGTTGGGTCTCTGAGAAAAACTCTTTCACTATGAGTGATAGTATTATAACAGGTTGCACAGGCCATAAAGCAGTGCGTAACCTTTTCAAATTTCAAATTTTTGTGTCTGATAGGGTTATCACATACAAAAATATTAAATGCATACAGATTCCACGTTACTGTTAACACACAAAATAAGAGTAGAGTTTGCGATACATACCATGACAAATTCAACAAATGCAATGCGTGTAGAATGACGATGATCCCCAAGCAGTCTAATTCGTGCAACCTGAACCAAGGAATAAATGCTTGTATCAAAGAGATGTCTTTGCGAGCTTGCAACTTCAAGTACTGAATATTTTATATAACGCACCTTGCCACATGTGGCTTCAAAATATAACTTGACCTCTGCCTGTGATATCTATAAGAAATGGTTTCACCCGAAAATTCACAACCATGAGAATTCCTGATAAAATTTAGTCCAAAAAACAGTAGTCGGAACACAAACATCTACCTTCTTATCGATATTTGTACAGTAAATGGTCCTTGCACACATTTCTCTTTCATCCTCGGACTGCAAAAGAAGCATATATATTGAATGCATGCAAGAAAGAATTTGTTGTATGTTCCATAGTATATTAAGAAGTTCAAAGTGTACCTGAGGTAAGAACGTAGGATTCACTGGTATGATGGCAGTCTTCGAGGGTAAAACTCTCACAGGGTAGAACCCCAGCATTGTTCCGGCGAGGCTCAGTGCTCTGCGAGCTCCCTCTGCAATAAAGCAGGAACACCAGATACGTATGTAAATATTTATTTTCTTCTACTCTTTTGAGAAAACAGAGCTTCAAACATTTGGCAATCTAACATAAAAATCCCTTAAATTTGCTATGTGGCCTAATCCTGAAGGAACTCCAAACTTAGAAAAAATTCTATGACTGCAAAGCTTTAGAATACAAACAGTGAAGCTTATTGTAATAGCCAATGCATATAATGCACAGGGTACATGGATTTCATATTACTACCACATTGAATATTATTGCCCCACCTTCATCAGTGAACTCCACGAATGCAAAACGAAGAACAGAATTTGGATCACCGCATACACGGCAATCGACCACCTATCAAAGAAATAATACTGAAAGAATTAGCCATTAAACAACCAATCAGGTGGATAGATATCAACATGTCATAGACAAGATTTACCTGTCCACATGGAAGAAAGAGAGCTGCAAGCTGCTCTTCTGTGACCTGCGCTCATTTTGAGTCAAAAGAGAAAAGTCAGATTCTCTATAAGCTTTGAGGATAGCTACTTGATAATGTCATCATAACCTTGCAACCATACATCGAAAAATCTTCAACTCTAAATACGAAACTGTTGCAGCAAAAGGAGGGATAATAATCCTGCCCACATACCTGGTGGTCGATGTCAGAGACATAAACTGTCCGACGGATGCTATCATCCCATTGCGCTTTCTGTAATCTGCTATTTGCACTGCGTTTTTTTGTACCATACCCATTTTTCTTCTAAACATATAGCAGAAAAAACATAGCACAAGAGCTAGATAAGCTTCAGTAGAATTTTAAACTCACTATGTAATACAATGGAAAGTATACAGTTAAGCATGACTAAAGCTTATACAGATCATACTCTTACATTGGTGCATTGTTACAGAGCCCATACTGATAGGTCCTCTTTGTGAATTCATTAGAGAACGAATGTGTCCGAGTAGAGTGACTATGGTTATGTGTAGTGCCATGGGATTGTGTATTGCCATTTACAACATTAACTGAACAAAACTACTGTTACACGCTGCATTGTTACAGAAGTCACACCATCTTGTTGTAAGCCACATTATGGAATTTTACCTGTATTTCCTTCTGATTTTTAGACAATGATCAATTTTGTTTTTCCTCGGAAATAAAAATGGTGCATACATCCATATAAGTTCAGTGGAGAACACAATGAAGCGGCCATCTTAAAAGGCCCACCTGTACGTTCATCATCATTGAGGAGGAGAGATTTACACTATTTCCTTTCCTTTGGGTGAAACAAGGATTGTGTTATTGTTGAATATTGGACTACATCTATACAAAATTATTGACGGTGCTACTTCAAAAGTTCAGTGGTTATATATTTCTATTGGTGCATTGGCATTTCTACCCGCTTGCCTAATGCATTGCTCGAAAATCTTGTAACAATTTTGCTTGTGATTTTCCGGCAACAATTTGATCAAGTTTCTTTAGTACTAGTGTGTGGGCATCACGACTTTCCAGCAGGAGTCCAATTCACATTATTCACAAATTTGATTACATTAAGGAAAGTGGGTTCTTCCAGCAAGGATATGATTGCTTCATTCCTTGATTTCACTTACATACGCAAATCATTTACAAGATGGAGGTTAGGAAATTGTGGTTTTCGGGTGGCAAGAATCCAGTCACTTTACTTCTCAAATTTGATAATAATGCAGAAAGTTGGCTACTTTCAGCAAGGATCTGGTGTTTCATTCAATGGCTTCCTATATGGGAAGCCTTACTTACGTAAAGCAATAATTGCAAGATGAAAGTTAGAAACTTGTAGCTTTCCGGCAGTAAGAATCGAATCACTTTATCCCTCATATTCAATTACAAAGCAGAAAGTTGGGTTTTTTTTTTATCAAGGATCTGATTGTTTCATTCCTTGATTTCGCTTCCTACATGGAACTACCGTGAGACTTGGGATGCGAGAACACAATGAGGAAATGACAAAACAACGAATGGTTAACACATGTGTGCGCGTATTGTACATGCTACAGGATCGCTTCGGTCCTCAAATACAAATTACACAATGCAGAAAGTTGGTTTCTTTCAGCAAGGATCTGATTGTTTCATCTCTCGATTTCGTTCAAATTGAGACGGGATTCTAGAACGAGTTGAAGATGCAAAGCAAATGACAAGAACAAAAGGATCGCCTCGTATGCGTATCTAAACGCATTCTGCATAGCCCGCACATGCAACACAGAAAAAAGAGAAAGCAAACGAGAAACAAACGGATTTGGGCTTTGGCAACTGACCTTCCGATTGTTGGTAGCTTTGTTGGCATTCTCCGGGGAGACCTCTTCGTGGTGAGAATCGGTGTGATTCGAAGGCGGAACGAACTCCTTGGCGTGAGGGTTGAGCTTCGAGAAGAGCTCCACGAGGTCTTGCATGGTGGGGCCGTGGTGATGGTGATGGTGATGGTGATGGCTATGGTTATGGAATCCATTCGAGCTCTTCTCGTTCTCTTGATTCTCGCTCTCCTGTCCGCCATCAGAAGACAATGAGCCAGTCGAGGAAGATCCGGAGCCGTAATTCTGAAGATTCTCTAAACCGCTCTCAGGGAGGTTCTGATCCGACCCGAGCTTTTTCTGTTGATCCTCATCCGCCGCTTCTTCCTCTTCTTCTTCTTCTTCTTCTTCTTCTTCTTCTTCTTCTTCGGATGGAGACTTTTGGTCTGGCTCGGGGCTCTTGTGCCCGGGATTAGAGGCTCGATCCGAGTTAGGAATCGTCGGCTGACCCAAATTAGGGTTTTGATCATCTGCCTGCTTTGCAGGGGGGGTCTGATCTGTTATATCGGAAGGAGGCGAAGAGGAAGGAGAATCAGATATCCGAGCAGACGAGGAGTCTACAATGGCCATGGAAATTCTCAGAGAATTCAGAGAGAGGGAGGATTGAGGATTAGGTTCAGAGAGAGAGAGAGATGAGTCGGACTTTTCTCTCGGAGGAGAGGGGGATGGTGATGCTTCAAGGGCGCGATGGATTTGGATCGGAAAGCAGAGATGGAGGGGGAATGGAGGAGGAGGAATCGGGCGATGTGGGCGATTGCTGAAGAAGAAGAAGCCGACGACGAAGACGAAGACGAAGACGAAGAAGCAGGAAATGGAGGAGTCGAGCTCAATTTGGAAGTGGGCGATGGCGGAGCAGAAGCAGAAGAAAGAGAGAGAGAGAGAGAGCAAAGTCAAGCGAGGAGGAAGATGGCTGCAGAGTGGCGAAAGAGAAGGGAAGAATGGAAATGGAGAATAGACAGTGGAATGGGGCCCTCAAAGGGAAGAAGAAGAAGAAGAAGAAAGAAAGAAAGAAGAAGAAGAAGAAGAAGAAGAAGAAGAAGAAAGAAAGAAGAAGAAGAGGAAGAAGAAGAAGACAGAAAGAAGAAGAAGAAGAAGAAGAAGGAGAAGAAGGAGAAAGAAAGAAAGAAGAAGAAGAAGGAAGAAGAAGAAGAAGAAGAAGAAATGAAGAAGGAAATGAAGAAGAAAGAAGAAGAAGAAGAAGAAGAAATGAAGAA